>CALYLW010001655.1:0-119074 GCA_944989445.1 Ampullaceana balthica | reverse complement strand
ACCATAATAACAACATAAAGGACAGTACATTACACATAAGCTACGTTAATCATTGAAGAAATGTTTTTTCATTAATTTTGTAAATACATTTTGAAAAGATGCGTCTTAAGTGCAGTCTTGAAGGACTTGGTAGTTTGAATACTACGGATGTGCAATGGTAGAGAAATCCATTGTTTGGCTGCACAAAAAGAGAATGACCTTTCGCCAAAAGTTTAAGTTCGTGTCTTAGGAACACAGAGAATACGTGTGTCTGCAGAAGAGCGTAGCTGACGACTGGATGAGTAGACAGACAGCAGTTCAGTAAGATAGGAAGGAGATGAGTCAGAAAAGAAGTTGTGACAGAGAACAGCCAGTTTGTAATCAATTCGAGCTTGTATAGGTAGCCAATGAAGTGAGTATAGTAGCGGAGTAACATGTTCATGTTTTTTTGCCTTAAGAACTAGTCTGGCAGCTGAATGTTGAACTTTCTGTAGTTATTTCAATGCATTGTTTTGGCGAACCTGACAGAAGAGAATTGCAATAATCAATACGAGCTAGAACAAGAGCACAGACTAGAGTTTTTGTTGCACTAACTGTTAAGTAATGACGGATGAGCTGATCTGACGATATGGCGGTGTAGGCAGAGCGACAGATGTGATTGATGAAGTTGTTGGTAGACATGTTTGTCAGAAATAATGTAGCCAAGATTCCTAGTCGATGTTTTGAACAGTAAATCAGAACCAGCCACCTGAATAGAATTAGGAAGAGACAAAGCACTGCGTGATTTATTGTTGCAAAATAGGAGTGATTCTGTCTTATCAGTCATTCAGCTTGAGCTTGCTGAAAGTCATCCAAGACTTTACCTCACCAATGCACTCCTACATCAATTGGACAGTGGAGTCAATATCAGAGGGATCAGTGTGAGTGTATAGCTGAGTATCATCTGCAAATGATTGGCTTTTAATTGAATGCTTTTCGGACCGGACCCAAAAACGGAGCCTTGAGGCACACCATAAACCAAGTCAGCTTTGTGAGAGATACAGCCATCTACTGATACCACCTGCGATCTGTTAGATAAGTATGATTGAAACCAAGCCAGAACTGAAATACGGATATCGTCGAAAGGCTTGCAAGATGTCATTGATTTACTTTCTGATATTAGAAGACGACCAGGAGGATTTTGAAGGCATTTAAATTAAAATTACCATACTGAAAGCTAATCTGATGATTTTCAATCATTTATATTAACTCGTGGTGTCTGCTTGCTTACTTACATGCTGAAAAAAACTTTGGATCGATTTTTAACCCACTTCCCCGTATGCTGGCGATCTGAAATTTTGCAGGCAGACTCGTGGCGATGATAAAAATGATCTATCAAAATTTGAGATCGATCGAATCTACTGTAATTAAAATAATGAATTTTTAGATTATCTTTATTTATATCTACGTAGCATGTTAATTTTGTTGCTATAGTGTCGTGGTGCGTATTATATTGAACAACCTTTCCTGTCGCGCAATAAGGTGCGTATTTTATTGACAATACTTTTTTAAAAATATATTCCAGATCGGTGCGCATTGTATTAAACATGTCTTACGAGACATAACTAAAATTTTGTATTTTTGGATTGTCTTGCGCTGCGTATTATAATGAATATTCTTTTAGTTATGTCTCGTATATAATGTATTTATAATCAAAAACTTGGTTTGTACGGGTTTTTTTTATTTTAAAATTTGTATCTGGTGTTTGTTGGAAGAGGGGGGGGGGTCTTATACGGCCAAAATAGCTTAAAACCTATATTTAAATAGGAAAATAAGGGGGTCGTCTTATACGCCCAGTCGTCTTATACGCCCAGTCGTCTTATACGCCCAGTCGTCTTATACGCCCAGTCGTCTTATACGCCCAGTCGTCTTATACGCCCAGTCGTCTTATACGCCCAGTCGTCTTATACGCCCAGTCGTCTTATACGCCCAGTCGTCTTATACGCCCAGTCGTCTTATACGCCCAGTCGTCTTATACGCCCAGTCGTCTTATACGCCCAGTCGCCTTATACGCACGCACAGTCGCCTTATACGCCCAGTCGTCTTATACGCCCAGTCGTCCTATCCACCAACCAAACTAGAACAACTCTAATGTTCAGTCGGCCAAGTGACCTATCCACCAACCAAACTAGAACAACTATAATGTTCAGTCGGCCAAGTACTTTGTTTGTAAGCCTGCTCGATGTGGTAATGCCGCGAGTACATGTATTAGTCAGCTGCTCAAAGTCTCCATCTTTTGCTGGTGTCAGGGACCTGTGTGTGAGCTGGGGCTTGCGCGGGGTACTGTTGGTTGTTCACATCACAAGTGATACTTGCTGCGTAACTTGCCGTCTATTTTAATAGATCTCAGTTACGCCAGTTGTCTCAGCTAGAAGTGATGCGGTTTGGTGGTTGGGGGGGGGGTTACAAACTTCACCAACTCAAGTGTTACTCTACCCTGGGCTTAAGTCTTACTCTACCATGGGCGTGTTACTCTACCATGGACGTAAGTCTTACTCTACCATGGGCATGGGCGTGTTACTCTACCATGGGCGTGTTACTCTACCATGGGCGTGTTACTCTACCATGGGCGTGTTACTCTACCATGGGCGTGTTACTCTATCATGGACGTGTTACTCTACCATGGGCGTGTTACTCTACCATGGGCGTGTTACTCTACCATGGACGTAAGTTTTACTCTACCATGGACGTAAGTCTTACTCTACCATGAGAGTGGCCATTGTCTCATGGGATCATTGAATTTGAAGGTGGACACTGAAGAGAGAATATTTTTGTGGACACTCCTATACTTAAACTTTTGTTGGCCTCTTCAGTAGTCATCAACGCCTTACAATAGCACATCTTTGTTATGTTAAATACGTGGCGCCTTGTGTGCTATTTACTACATTTATTAACTGGTCTCTATATCCTATTCAAGTTTTGCTCGATGCATGTTTCCTCCCTTTAAGGCAGTGTTGCTCAATTATTTTCTGTCACGCCCCCCCCAAATCAGGAAGAAGACAACATTTCGCGCCCCCCGCGCGACAGTAAATAGTATCATTTGTCTATACAATTGTTATAATTACACCATTTCGCGCCCCGCTTTAGGTAGCCTCGCGCCCCCCAGTGGGGGGCGCGCCCCACTATTTGAGAAACACTGCTTTAAAGGAAGTATCTCCAAACTTGAAAAACAAATATCCTCAGTGTAGTACTATCCTCCGATATGTTCCGCCCCTGTATGTGGGACATGCTATCATCCCGGCTAGTGGTGAGTCAGAACACTTCATACGTTCACTATCATCATCTACCGATGGTAGCTATCTATGGCCAAGGTTAACGGCCTTCACGCCACAACTGTTTAAATCAAATCATCACAAATTTTAGTCTTAACACCACATCAGTCTTAGCACCCCATCAGTCTTAGCACCCCATCAGTCTTAGCACCCCATCAGTCTTAGCACCCCATCAGTCTTAGCACCCCATCAGTCTTAGCACCCCATCAGTCTTAGCACCCCATCAGTCTTATCACCCCATCAGTCTTAGCACCCCATCAGTCTTAGCACCCCATCAGTCTTAGCACCACATCAGTCTTAGCACCACATTAGTCTTATCACCCCATCAGTCTTAGCACCACATCAGTCTTAGCACCCCATCAGTGTTAGCACCACATTATTCATAGCACCACATCAGTCTTAGCACCACATCAGTCTTAGCACCACATCAGTCATAGCACCACATTAGTCATAGCACCACATTAGTCATAGCACCACATTAGTCTTAGCACCACATTAGTCTTAGCACCACATTATTCATAGCACCACATCAGTCATAGCACCACATTAGTCATAGCACCACATTAGTCTTAGCACCACATCAGTCTTAGCACCACATCAGTCTTAGCACCCCATCAGTCTTAGCACCCCATCAATCTTAGCACCCCATCAGTCTTAGCACCCCATCAGTCTTAGGTTGATGTTTTGATGTATGAAGTAGAGGCCAGTGGTCGTGGCCAGAGCGGTCAAAATAATAATGTCCACTTTCTTCAATTTGTCACGGAAACTATTTTTTTTCTAGCGAACAGAAATTCTGAAGTATATAAATGTGCAAGGAAACTTAGTCTTGATGGTAGCGAAATAAAGGACACGGAAATCTGATAGAATTTTAGGGAAGTTTTCATTGTTGACAAACAGTCATTGTTGTATTACTAACGTGAACAAAGTTGTCAGTAATAAATGATATCAGAGACGCATTCTATTCATCATGACCCACTAGTCAACATGACCCACTAGCCAACATGACCCACTAGCCAACATGACCCACTATCCAACATGACCCACTAGTCGACATGACCCACTAGTCAACATGACCCACTAGCCAACATGACCCACTAGCCAACATGATCCACTAGCCAACATGACCCACTAGGCAACATGACCCACTAGCCAACATGACCCACTAGCCAACATGACCCACTAGCCAACATGACCCACTAGCCAACATGACCCACTAGCCAACATGACCCACTAGCCGACATAACCCACTAGTCGACATGACCCACTAGCCGACATGACCCACTAGCCGACATGACCCACTAGTCGACATGACCCACTAGCCAACATGACCCACTATCCAACATGACCCACTAGCCGACATGACCCACTAGCCAACATGACCCACTAGCCAACATGACCCACTAGCCAACATGACCCAATTGATGGCTAATTCTAGTCTTAGTTAACTGATCCTCACTAACATTTGCTAGTTATTATACCCACCCAATCCACCTAACCCACGCACCCACCACACGCACCCACCTCACCCACCACACACACCCACCTCACCCACCACAAATCTGACGTCAGACTTTCCCAAAATCTTTGATCTGATGAGGCTAAGACTGTAACTGAAATAACTCAATTATATAACCGCTCAACAGAGCCATCTAACTGCCTCACACAACAGAGCCATCTACTGCCTCACACAACAGAGCCATCTACCGCCTCACACAACAGAGCCATCTACTGCCTCACACAACAGAGCCATCTACTGCCTCACACAACAGAGCCATCTACTGCCTCACACAACAGAGCCATCTACTGCCTCACACAACAGAGCCATCTACTGCCTCACACAACAGAGCCATCTACTGCCTCACACAACAGAGCCATCTACTGCCTCACACAACAGAGCCATCTACTGCCTCACACAACAGAGCCATCTACTGCCTCACACAACAGAGCCATCTACTGCCTCACACAACAGAGCCATCTACTGCCTCACACAACAGAGCCATCTACTGCCTCACACAACAGAGCCATCTACTGCCTCACACAACAGAGCCATCTACTGCCTCACACAACAGAGCCATCTACTGCCTCACACAACAGAGCCATCTACTGCCTCACACAACAGAGCCATCTACTGCCTCACACAACAGAGCCATCTACTGCCTCACACAACAGAGCCATCTACTGCCTCACACAACAGAGCCATCTACTGCCTCACACAACAGAGCCATCTACTGCCTCACACAACAGAGCCATCTACTGCCTCACACAACAGAGCCATCTACTGCCTCACACAACAGAGCCATCTACTGCCACACAACAGAGCCATCTACTGCCTCACACAACAGAGCCATCTACTGCTCACACAACAGAGCCATCTACTGCCACACAACAGAGCCATCTACTGCCACACAACAGAGCCATCTACTGCCTCACACAACAGAGCCATCTACTGCCTCACACAACAGAGCCATCTACTGCCTCACACAACAGAGCCATCTACTGCCTCACACAACAGAGCCATCTACTGCCTCACACAACAGAGCCATCTACTGCCTCACACAACAGAGCCATCTACTGCCTCACACAACAGAGCCATCTACTGCCTCACACAACAGAGCCATCTACCGCCTCACACAACAGAGCCATCAACTGCCTCACACAACAGAGCCATCAACCATCTCACACAACAGAGCCATCTACCGCGTAACAACAGAGCCATCTACTCCGTAACAACAGAGCCATCTACTCCGTATACAACAGAGCCATCTACTGCCTCACACAACAGAGCCATCAACCATCTCACACAACAGAGCCATCTACCGCGTATACAACAGAGCCATCTACTCCGTAACAACAGAGCCATCTACTCCGTATACAACAGAGCCATCTACTCCGTATACAACAGAGCCATCTACTCCGTATACAACAGAGCCATCTACTGCCTCACACAACAGAGCCATCAACCATCTCACACAACAGAGTCATCTACCGCGTATACAACAGAGCCATCTACTCCGTATACAACAGAGCCATCTACTCCGTATACAACGGCGCCATCTACTCCGTATACAACAGAGCCATCTACCGCCTCACACAACAGAGCCATCTACCGCCTTACATACGAAACCTGCCGTATTCTAGAGGTTCGTAGATTGGGGCGTATAAGACGACTGGGCGTATAAGACGACTGGGCGTATAAGACGACTGGGCGTATAAGACGACTGGGCGTATAAGACGACTGGGCGTATAAGACGACCCCTTATTTTCCTATTTAAATATAGGTTTTAAGCTATTTTCGCCGTATAAGACCACCCCTCTTCCAACAAACACCAGATAAAAATTTAAAAACTACAAAAACCCCGTAAAAACCAAGTTTTTGATTATAAATACATAAACCAGTCACTGTTTAAGTCATTAAGTCAACCAGGGATTGACTTTCTACCTTGGTTATTTTTATCTTAGCACTTCACCTGTGCTAAAAATAGTCCAGCATCTCAGACAAGTGCTATGAATAGGGGTGGGTGTTGGGTTGGCGTGAAGTTTAAACAGATGACAAGATAGCTCTACTGTGTTGACCACAGGGGTGTGTGGTGATTGTGGACATTGGTCAGAAAGGCTCGGCATAAACTGCGTAAGAGAGGTTCCTGTCCCCGTGCACCGCGAGTGAGTAGGACCTACTCAGTAGGTGAATGCGCGACGACTGAAGAAACACCAATAAAGACAAACATTTTATGAATGGACCTCGCTGGTGGACGTGCAAACTTGATAATTCACCCCGAGCGAGCGAGACGAGACAGGGTCACAGGGGTTAACCTTAAGCTGAAAGAAGAACGAGGCGAACGCGAGTTTCTAATGGAGCCGAGTGCTTGGAATTCTTGAGGTATGTAACGTAAACTTAGTTGATGACGTTTTATTGCCGACGAAAGCTGACTCGGGAGACAACTTTGAGGGTGGGTATTTGAAGATTATTATTTGAAAAGCAAAAGTTAGAGAAACATTTTTAATATATTTATTACTTAAAGACTTTCTATAAGTCTTGCCATCCATATTCAAGTTGTTTTTTAAAATCTACAATTATTTTCATTTTGTTTTAGTAATTTCCTCCTTTTAAAAAAAAATTATATTTTTAATTATTTATATTTTAATATCTTTTTAATGGCCGAGACAGTGATTTTCCACTTATTTGTTTAACGTTAATCTTGACCTGTGACCTGTCGAATGAAAGTTGGTTTAAGAGTGAAGAGGGTAGGGGAGGAGGCTGTGTGCGTAGAGCTGTGAGTGATGTTGGCCAAGTGTTTCTTCAAGCTGTCAGCAAAGTGCTCTAACTGTGACAGTCCTCACATTTGAATGTCTCACTAGGCTGGTTTGGAGAGTATGGCGGTAGGCGGCGCTTGTGCTCACATCTACATACAAATCAAAGTTACGATTGACGTCATCGACAGTTTATTTATAGATTTCTTTTATTTATTAAATGTGGAGAGAAACTTTGATTTGGATTTCGACAGCTCATAGTAGTGGTGCTAACACGGGAATGTAAACATGTGATTTCAGCTCATTCTTGGCGGATTTGTTGGTGTATTCTGTTTGTGTGGTGTTTTCCCAGTTATCTCATGATATCAGTTTCATAATTCACCAACATGCATTGGATATTGAATACCAACTATTACACTACCAACAAACTGTTGGAACCCAAGGTAGGGGAATGTTCTAGTACATTAACTGTACATCAGTCAATAGCTGGCATATCTACATGTACTGTCTCTGTTTATCTTTAATCGTTAGTACAAATTGACACACAGAAATTCACTATCAATCTCACACACACACTCACACACAAACTAACAATCTCACATACAAAGTTACACACAAATTTACGTTATACTCACATACCAACTTACATACAAACTAACATACAAACTTTAATACCAACTTACATACAAACTTACATACAAACTTACATACAAACTTACATACAAACTTACACACTAACTTACATACCAACTTACATTCAAACTTACATACAAACTTACACACAAACTTACATACAAACTTACATACAAACTTACATACAAACTTACCCCCTTACTACTAGTACTAGACGCACCATAAAATTGTTAAAATTTGAAATCAGTTTTTAGTCCCCATTGACCAAGTTACTGTTAGCAGCGACTGGTAAAATGTTCATGACTTACAGGTAATCGCGACACGACTTACAGGTAATCGCGACACGACTTACAGGTAATCAAGACACGACTCACAGGTAATCGCGACACGACTCACAGGTAATCGCGACATTGTAATAGGTGATGGCTCATAATGGGGTCATTATGTTCTTTCCAAAGCTAGATTCTGTTTTCGTTGACTAGCGTGTGGCTAGAAGCAACACTTATTTGAACCAATAACATTTCTTGTCTGACCAATTGGACGGAGTGCTCCTGTCGACTTGACCGCTGTCCACCTCAGTGTAATTACGTCAGTGTACAACGACTTGTTGATGTCGCGACCACTCTAGTATCGTAGTACTTATAGCACTTATAGCACTTATAGCACTTATAGTACTTATAGTACTTATAGTACTTATAGTACTTATAGCACTTATAGCACTTATAGCACTTATAGTATTTATAGTACTTATAGTACTTATAGTAATTATAGCAGTTATAGCACTTATAGCACCTATAGTACTTATAGCACTTATAGTACTTATAGTACTTATAGCAGTTATATTACTTATAGCACTTATAGTACTTATAGCACTTATAGTACTTATAGCACTTATAGTACTTATAGTACTTATAGCAGTTATAGTACTTATAGCACTTATAGTACTTATAGCACTTATAGTACTTATAGTACTTATAGTACTTATAGTACTTATAGCACTTATAGTACTTATAGCAGTTATAGTACTTATAGCACTTATAGTACTTATAGCACTTATAGTACTTATAGTACGTATAGCACTTATAGTACTTATAGTACTTATAGTACTTATAGTACTTATAGCAGTTATAGCACTTATAGCAGTTATAGCACTTATAGCACTTATAGTACTTATAGCACTTATAGTACTTATAGTACTTATAGCAGTTATAGTACTTATAGCACTTATAGTACTTATAGTACTTATAGCACTTATAGTACTTATAGCACTTATAGTACTTATAGCACTTATAGTACTTATAGTACTTATAGTACTTATAGTACTTATAGCAGTTATAGCACTTATAGCAGTTATAGCACTTATAGCAGTTATAGCACTTATAGTACTTATAGTACTTATAGTACTTATAGCACTTATAGTACTTATAGCACTTATAGTACTTATAGTACTTATAGTAATTATAGCACTTATAGTACTTATAGCTGTTATAGTACTTATAGCAGTTATAGCACTTATAGCAGTTATAGCACTTATAGTACTTATAGTACTTATAGCACTTATAGTACTTATAGTACTTATAGTAATTATAGCACTTATAGTACTTATAGCTCTTACCGATGGCACACAATTCTCAAATTATAACCAACAACCCTATTTAAATGAACAAATTAAGCCATGTGATTCATTGTTCAAACAGCAGAGCGTCTAGTGGCACGTCACAGAATTGACCAAACAACACAAAGCTAAAATATGGACCACTGTGTGAGAACCTCTACTTTAGTTGTTGAATGTTTCTTTTAGCAGAACAGCCATCGTTATTAGATATTTAACATTTGATACATTTTTAAAAAAACAGTTTTGCCTAATGTAGTGCCAGGCATGATGCCACCCATCTCCATATTCCACTGAATCTTATATATGAATTAAATCTACTTTCTTGAACCTCTGCTAATCACTCAAAGAGTTTTTAAAAAAAATTCTATAAAATTATTGTTCCGTTAAGTTTTGGCAGTCCTTAAAAATGGACTGAATTAATTTCATTGGATGATATTTAGTTGGTCTTTGCCATCGGACATTATCATCATCATTTATGAATCTTTGGTCGCTCCATGACACTTGACCTCCGTGACACTTGACCTCCGTGACACTTGACCTCCATTTGGGTGATTGATCCAAGTAGACATGCCATCACCAACACAACAACATCAACAACACAACACTAACACACAAAACAACAAAACAACACCACACAACAACACCAACACAACAACACCAACACAACACCAACACAACAACACCAACACAACACCAACAACACAACATCATGTTGGTTCTAGAAGTAACGTGCTGACGCCAAGGTTTGTTTGGTCACGTGACGCCCCTCTGATTATTACAGAACTGTATTATTTTCAATGTCTGGTCTACTCCAGCAGACACAACGTTGTCTGTGTATTTAGTAGGCCAACTTTCTCCCCGAGAAGCGCGCCCCTGATTTCGTTTCTGCACTAACAAATAACTGCCCCTGTCTGATCACATCGGTGAAAAAAGGGGGGGGGGAGGGGTGTGGTCTCAGCACTTTTTAAAATATTTTTTTTCCAAATTTTTCTCCACCCACTATGTTGTTCAAGTATAACCGGCTACTCGTGTATTCAGCAGGACATGTTCCTAGCCAAGGCTAAGTTTAACCGGCTACTCGTGTATTCAGCAGGGCATGTTCCTAGCCAAGGCTAAATTTAACCGGCTACTCGTGTATTCAGCAGGGCATGTTCCTAGCCAAGGCTTAGTTTAACCGGCTACTCGTGTATTCAGCAGGGCATGTTCCTAGCCAAGGCTAAGTTTAACCGGCTACTCGTGTATTCAGGAGGGCTTGTTCCCAGCCAAGGCTAAGTTTAACCGGCTACTCGTGTATTCAGCAGGGCATGTTCCTAGCCAAGGCGCTGTATGACAACATCGCCGAGACACCGGACGAGCTGGCATTTCGCCGTGGTGACGTCATCACCGTACTGGAGCAGGATACCAATGGGTTGGACGGCTGGTGGCTGTGCTCACTCAGGGGGAAACACGGCATCGCCCCTGGGAACAGACTGAAGATTCTCTCGGGCATGGGCGATGCCAGCTCAATGGTGGATCTGAACAAGGTGAGAGGATGTATGTCTTGTTCGTCTGTCTTGTCTGTCTGTCCTGTCTGTCTTGTGGCTGGCAGTAGCCGTTATGTCTTGTTTTCTGTCTTGTCTGTCAGTCTTGTGGCTGGCAGTAGCCGTTATGTCTTGTCCGTCTGTCTTGTCGGTCTGTCCTGTCTGTCTTGTCCGTCTGTCCTGTCTGTCTTGTCCGTCTGTCCTGTCTGTCTTGTCGGTCTGTCTTGTCCATCTGTCTGTCTTGTGGCTGCCAGCAGCTATCTGTCTGTCTTGTCCGTCTGTCCTGTCTGTCTTGTCGGTCTGTCTTGTCCATCTGTCTGTCTTGTGGCTGCCAGCAGCTATCTGTCTGTCTTGTAAGGCGATGTGGCTAGCCTGTGTTGTGTCTGTAACTTCCTTGTCTGTCTAGCCCCGTCTAGCTTCACCGAAGCTTCCTTGTCTGTCTAGCCCCGTTTAGCTTCACTGTAGCTGCCTTGTCTGTCTAGCCCCGTTTAGCTTCACTGTAACTTCCTTGTCTGTCTAGCCCCGTTTAGCTTCACTGTAACTTCCTTGTCTGTCTAGCCCCGTTTAGCTTCACTGTAGCTTCCTTGTCTATCTAGCCCCGTTTAGCTTCACTGTAACTTCCTTGTCTATCTAGCCCCGTTTAGCTTCACTGTAGCTTCCTTGTCTGTCTAGCCCCGTTTAGCTTCACTGTAGCTTCCTTGTCTGTCTAGCCCCGTTTAGCTTCACTGTAACTTCCTTGTCTATCTAGCCCCGTTTTGCTTCACTGTAGCTTCCTTGTCTGTCTAGCCCCGTTTAGCTTCACTGTAACTTCCTTGTCTGTCTAGCCCCGTTTAGCTTCACTGTAACTTCCTTGTCTATCTAGCCCCGTTTAGCTTCACTGTAGCTTCCTTGTCTATCTAGCCCCGTTTAGCTTCACTGTAACTTCCTTGTCTATCTAGCCCCGTTTAGCTTCACTGTAGCTTCCTTGTCTATCTAGCCCCGTTTAGCTTCACTGTAGCTTCCTTGTCTATCTAGCCCCGTTTAACTTCACTGTAGCTTCATTGTCTGTCTAGCCCCGTTTAGCTTCACTGTAGCTTCCTTGTCTATCTAGCCCCGTTTAGCTTCACTGTAGCTTCCTTGTCTATCTAGCCCCGTTTAGCTTCACTGTAACTTCCTTGTCTATCTAGCCCCGTTTAGCTTCACTGTAACTTCCTTGTCTATCTAGCCCCGTTTAGCTTCACTGTAGCTTCCTTGTCTATCTAGCCCCGTTTAGCTTCACTGTAGCTTCCTTGTCTATCTAACCCCGTTTAGCTTCACTGTAGCTTCCTTGTCTGTCTAGCCCCGTTTAGCTTCACTGTAGCTTCCTTGTCTATCTAGCCCCGTTTAGCTTCACTGTAGCTTCCTTGTCTATCTAGCCCCGTTTAGCTTCACTGTAACTTCCTTGTCTATCTAGCCCCGTTTAGCTTCACTGTAGCTTCCTTGTCTATCTAGCCCCGTTTAGCTTCACTGTAACTTCCTTGTCTATCTAGCCCCGTTTAGCTTCACTGTAACTTCCTTGTCTATCTAGCCCCGTTTAGCTTCACTGTAACTTCCTTGTCTATCTAGTCCCGTTTAGCTTCACTGTAACTTCCTTGTCTATCTAGCCCCGTTTAGCTTCACTGTAGCTTCCTTGTCTGTCTAGCCCCGTTTAGCTTCACTGTAGCTTCCTTGTCTATCTAGCCCCGTTTAGCTTCACTGTAGCTTCCTTGTCTATCTAGCCCCGTTTAGCTTCACTGTAACTTCCTTGTCTGTCTAGCCCCGTTTAGCTTCACTGTAACTTCCTTGTCTGTCTAGCCCCGTTTAGCTTCACTGTAACTTCCTTGTCTGTCTAGCCCCGTTTAGCTTCACTGTAACTTCCTTGTCTGTCTAGCCCCGTTTAGCTTCACTGTAACTTCCTTGTCTGTCTAGCCCCGTTTAGCTTCACTGTAGCTTCCTTGTCTATCTAGCCCCGTTTAGCTTCACTGTAACTTCCTTGTCTGTCTAGCCCCGTTTAGCTTCACTGTAACTTCCTTGTCTGTCTAGCCCCGTTTAGCTTCACTGTAACTTCCTTGTCTATCTAGCCCCGTTTAGCTTCACTGTAACTTCCTTGTCTGTCTAGCCCCGTTTAGCTTCACTGTAACTTCCTTGTCTGTCTAGCCCCGTTTAGCTTCACTGTAACTTCCTTGTCTGTCTAGCCCCGTTTAGCTTCACTGTAACTTCCTTGTCTGTCTAGCCCCGTTTAGCTTCACTGTAGCTTCCTTGTCTATCTAGCCCCGTTTAGCTTCACTGTAACTTCCTTGTCTGTCTAGCCCCGTTTAGCTTCACTGTAACTTCCTTGTCTGTCTAGCCCCGTTTAGCTTCACTGTAACTTCCTTGTCTATCTAGCCCCGTTTAGCTTCACTGTAACTTCCTTGTCTATCTAGCCCCGTTTAGCTTCACTGTAACTTCCTTATCTGTCTAGCCCCGTTTAGCTTCACTGTAACTTCCTTGTCTGTCTAGCCCCGTTTAGCTTCACTGTAACTTCCTTGTCTATCTAGCCCCGTTTAGCTTCACTGTAACTTCCTTGTCTGTCTAGCCCCGTTTAGCTTCACTGTAACTTCCTTGTCTGTCTAGCCCCGTTTAGCTTCACTGTAACTTCCTTGTCTGTCTAGCCCCGTTTAGCTTCACTGTAACTTCCTTGTCTATCTAGCCCCGTTTAGCTTCACTGTAACTTCCTTGTCTGTCTAGCCCCGTTTAGCTTCACTGTAACTTCCTTGTCTGTCTAGCCCCGTTTAGCTTCACTGTAACTTCCTTGTCTGTCTAGCCCCGTTTAGCTTCACTGTAGCTTCCTTGTCTATCTAGCCCCGTTTAGCTTCACTGTAGCTTCCTTGTCTATCTAGCCCCGTTTAGCTTCACTGTAGCTTCCTTGTCTGTCTAGCCCCGTTTAGCTTCACTGTAGCTTCCTTGTCTATCTAGCCCCGTTTAGCTTCACTGTAGCTTCCTTGTCTGTCTAGCCCCGTTTAGCTTCACTGTAACTTCCTTGTCTATCTAGCCCCGTTTAGCTTCACTGTAACTTCCTTGTCTGTCTAGCCCCGTTTAGCTTCACTGTAACTTCCTTGTCTGTCTAGCCCCGTTTAGCTTCACTGTAACTTCCTTGTCTGTCTAGCCCCGTTTAGCTTCACTGTAACTTCCTTGTCTGTCTAGCCCCGTTTAGCTTCACTGTAACTTCCTTGTCTGTCTAGCCCCGTTTAGCTTCACTGTAACTTCCTTGTCTATCTAGCCCCGTTTAGCTTCACTGTAGCTTCCTTGTCTGTCTAGCCCCGTTTAGCTTCACTGTAACTTCCTTGTCTATCTAGCCCCGTTTAGCTTCACTGTAGCTTCCTTGTCTGTCTAGCCCCGTTTAGCTTCACTGTAGCTTCCTTGTCTATCTAGCCCCGTTTAGCTTCACTGTAGCTTCCTTGTCTATCTAGCCCCGTTTAGCTTCACTGTAGCTTCCTTGTCTATCTAGCCCCGTTTAGCTTCACTGTAGCTTCCTTGTCTATCTAGCCCCGTTTAGCTTCACTGTAACTTCCTTGTCTATCTAGCCCCGTTTAGCTTCACTGTAACTTCCTTGTCTGTCTAGCCCCGTTTAGCTTCACTGTAACTTCCTTGTCTGTCTAGCCCCGTTTAGCTTCACTGTAACTTCCTTGTCTGTCTAGCCCCGTTTAGCTTCACTGTAACTTCCTTGTCTGTCTAGCCCCGTTTAGCTTCACTGTAGCTTCCTTGTCTATCTAGCCCCGTTTAGCTTCACTGTAGCTTCCTTGTCTATCTAGCCCCGTTTAGCTTCACTGTAGCTTCCTTGTCTGTCTAGCCCCGTTTAGCTTCACTGTAGCTTCCTTGTCTATCTAGCCCCGTTTAGCTTCACTGTAGCTTCCTTGTCTGTCTAGCCCCGTTTAGCTTCACTGTAACTTCCTTGTCTATCTAGCCCCGTTTAGCTTCACTGTAACTTCCTTGTCTGTCTAGCCCCGTTTAGCTTCACTGTAACTTCCTTGTCTGTCTAGCCCCGTTTAGCTTCACTGTAACTTCCTTGTCTGTCTAGCCCCGTTTAGCTTCACTGTAACTTCCTTGTCTGTCTAGCCCCGTTTAGCTTCACTGTAACTTCCTTGTCTGTCTAGCCCCGTTTAGCTTCACTGTAACTTCCTTGTCTATCTAGCCCCGTTTAGCTTCACTGTAGCTTCCTTGTCTGTCTAGCCCCGTTTAGCTTCACTGTAACTTCCTTGTCTATCTAGCCCCGTTTAGCTTCACTGTAGCTTCCTTGTCTGTCTAGCCCCGTTTAGCTTCACTGTAGCTTCCTTGTCTATCTAGCCCCGTTTAGCTTCACTGTAGCTTCCTTGTCTATCTAGCCCCGTTTAGCTTCACTGTAGCTTCCTTGTCTATCTAGCCCCGTTTAGCTTCACTGTAGCTTCCTTGTCTATCTAGCCCCGTTTAGCTTCACTGTAACTTCCTTGTCTATCTAGCCCCGTTTAGCTTCACTGTAACTTCCTTGTCTGTCTAGCCCCGTTTAGCTTCACTGTAGCTTCCTTGTCTGTCTAGCCCCGTTTAGCTTCACTGTAACTTCCTTGTCTGTCTAGCCCCGTTTAGCTTCACTGTAACTTCCTTGTCTGTCTAGCCCCGTTTAGCTTCACTGTAGCTTCCTTGTCTGTCTAGCCCCGTTTAGCTTCACTGTAACTTCCTTGTCTATCTAGCCCCGTTTAGCTTCACTGTAACTTCCTTGTCTATCTAGCCCCGTTTAGCTTCACTGTAGCTTCCTTGTCTGTCTAGCCCCGTTTAGCTTCACTGTAGCTTCCTTGTCTATCTAGCCCCGTTTAGCTTCACTGTAACTTCCTTGTCTGTCTAGCCCCGTTTAGCTTCACTGTAGCTTCCTTGTCTATCTAGCCCCGTTTAGCTTCACTGTAACTTCCTTGATCTATTTACATCAAGTCTGCTACTCTAACCATCCTCGTCTCACCCACTCTCCATAGAAAGTTCCTTATTTGAAAAGTTAACTTCGAATGCACGTGATGGAGAAAATCCAGTTTTATGTGTTATTGACACATTTTTAAAAAACTATTCACACAATTTTGATTTACTTATTGTCGGTAATTATATAAAACTGTGTCAATAGCATATAAAACTGTGTCAATAGCATATAAAACTGGAAATTCGCGATTTTAAATAAGGACGCTGATCTGGTACATCACCCAGATTTTGTTTGTATATGAAGACATCACAAACTGTAACTGTAATCATTAGTTTATAACTGTTTTATAAGGTCACTGTCGAGATGGAGTGATCGCCTTTAGCCAGTTACCGTATTTGTCCACTGTCGAGATGGAGTGTTCGCCTTTAGCCAGTTACCGTATTTGTCCACTTGTCACGGGATGTTTTAAAAATGTGCCTTTAAAAAATAATAATATTCATAATTTAAAAAGTATATATCTTTGGATTGGGGCTGACTTTTCTACAAGTACTGTTACCTTGACCTTGACAGCACGTGCCACGAGTTACTTCCCTACCCGTCATTGTTTATCAATGTTTCCCTCCCCTCACAGACCCCCCCCCCAGCTATTACAGTTAGCTCCCATCCAACGGTGTATAGACCCCCCCCCGTGTATAGACCCCCCCCGTGTATAGACCTCCCGTTTATAGACCCCCGTGTATAGACCCCTGTGTATAGACCCCCCCCCCGTTTATAGACCCCCGTGTATAGACCCCCACCCCCCGTTTATAGACCCCCGTGTATAGACCCCCCCGTGTATAGACGCCGTTTATAGACACTTTGTTGATCGGGGCTCAAGTCAAGTCAAGGGTCTCAATGGATACATATTTTCAATGTACAGCAGGGTGTCAGCTCAATGTACAGCAGGGTGTCAGCTCAATGTACAGCAGGGTGTCAGCTCAATGTACAGCAGGGTGTCAGCTCAATGTACAGCAGGGTGTCAGCTCAATGTACAGCAGGGTGTCAGCTCAATGTACAGCAGGGTGTCAGCTCAATGTACAGCAGGGTGTCAGCTCAATGTACAGCAGGGTGTCAGCTCAATGTACAGCAGGGTGTCAGCTCAAACTTCCGATTGGCACTTTGGGTGCACGCGACCTTTCCCTGGCAACTAGTGGACATTATAGGGACATTATGTCTGTGTTGAGTGTGTGTGTGTGTCAGTATGTGTGTGTGTGTGTTGAGTGTGTGTATATATGTGTGTGTGTCTCTTTGTGTTGAGTGTGTGTATGGGTGTGTATGTGTGTGTGTTGAGTGTGTATTTATGTGTATGTGTGTGTTGAGTGTTTATGTGTGTGTGTGCATGTGTGTGTTGAGTGTGTATTTTTGTGTATGTGTGTGTTGAGTGTATGGGTATGTTGAATGTGTGTATATGTGTGTTGAGTGTGTGTGTGTATGTGTGTGTGTGTATGTTGAGTGTGTGTGTTGAGTGTATGTGTGTGTTTATTTTAGTCAGTCACACTTGGGGTGGGTGGTGTTTATTTGTAATGACGTCATTTAGTCGGCTATTTCTGACCTAATATTACGCCATACAATCAACTGTCACGCCATACAATCAACTGTCACGACATACAATCAACTGTCACGCCATACAATCAACTGTCATGCCATACAATCAACTGTCACGCCATACAATCAACTGTCACGCCATACAATCAACTGTCACGCCATACAATCAACTGTCACGCCATACAATCAACTGTCACGCCATACAATCCACTGTCACGCCATACAATCATCTGTCACGCCATACAATCAACTGTCACGCCATACAATCATCTGTCACACCATACAATCAACTGTCACACCATACAATCAACTGTCACGCCATAAAATCAACTGTCACGCCATACAATCAACTGTCACGCCATACAATCAACTGTCACGCCATACAATCAACTGTCACGCCATACGATCAACTGTCACGCCATACGATCAACTGTCACGCCATACGATCAACTGTCACGCCATACAATCAACTGTCACGCCATACAATCAACTGTCACGCCATACAATCAACTGTCACGCCATACAATCAACTGTCACGCCATACAATCAACTGTCACGCCATACAATCAACTGTCACGCCATACAATCAACTGTCACGCCATACAATCAACTCAAACCTACACATCTACAGCTACACCTACACAGCTACACCTACACAGCTACACCTACACATCTACAGCTACACATGCACAGCTACACCTACACAGCTACACCTACACAGCTACACCTACACATCTACACTTACACAGCTACACCTACACAGCTAAACCTACACATCTACACTTACACTGCTACACCTACACAGCTACACTTACACAGCTACACCTACACAGCTACACTTACACAACTACACCTACACAGCTACACCTACACAGCTACACCTACACAGCTAAACCTACCTCTCTACACTTACACAGCTACACCTACACAGCTACAATTATACAGCTACACCTACACAGCTACACCTACACAGCTACACTTACACAATTACACCTACACAGCTACACCTACACATACACAGCTTCACCTACCCAGCTACACAGCTACAGCTACACATGTACAGCTACACCTACACAGCTAAAACCTACACATCTACACTTACACAGCTACACCTACACAGCTAAACCTACACATCTACACTTACACTGCTACACCTACACTGCTACACCTACACAGCTACACTTACACAGCTACACCTACACATCTACACCTACACAGCTACACCTACACAGCTACACCTACACAGATAAACCTACACATCTACACTTACACAGCTACACCTACACAGCTACACTTATACAGCTACACCTACACAGCTACACCTACACAGCTACACTTACACAACTACAGCTACACCTACACAGCTACACCTACACATCTACACATACACAGCTACACCTACACAGCTACACCTACACAGCTAAACCTACACATCTACACTTACACAGCTACACCTACACAGCTACACCTACACAGCTACACTTACACAGCTACACCTATACATCTACAGCTACACCTACACATCTACACCTACAAGCTACACATACACAGCTGCACCTACACAGCTACACCTACACATCTACACCTACACAGCTACACCTACATATCTCTGGGAATCTTAAAACTTCAAAATTGCTACATTCAGCGTATTTTGAGTAGGGGCGAGGCGGGCGTAACTTTTTTTGGGTGCTTTGTTTCGTTTTGCGTAATTTTTTTCTGCACGGATTTCGGTGGAGATCTGCATCCTTGCTGACTCGTGCAGGGTTCATTTTGTTGACTTTATCCTCCTGGAGGAATGGGTGAGGGCGAGAAGATAAGATTTCATCATAACCCCGGCCCAGTAGATAGATCGCCTCTAGCAGCGCCCTCGAGCTCATCCTCGGTGTTTGGCTAGAGAGTTGAAGGCGAGCAGGTGAGCTAAAATTAGCCTTGACGTCTACGGGATGAGAATCTTCAATGGTTTCCTGGTTCATTTAACAGAGTCTGACATCAAAGACTTGGACGAGGTCAAGGTCAGAGTCTGACATCAAAGACTTGGACGAGGTCTAGGTCAGAGTCTGACATCAAAGACTAGGACGAGGTCAAGGTCAGAGTCTGACATCAAAGACTTGGACGAGGTCAAGGTCAGAGTCTGACATCAAAGACTTGGACGAGGTCTAGGTCAGAGTCTGACATCAAAGACTAGGACGAGGTCAAGGTCAGAGTCTGACATCAAAGACTTGGACGAGGTCAAGGTCAGAGTCTGGAATCAAAGCTTAGGACTAGGTAAAATAAATCTCATGTCACGTGTAACATCGTGTTATGGAACCATCATCTGAGATATTTTTGTGGTGTTTCTGAAGTAACCTCTGGGTCACAAAATGTCACCCCTTGGGAGATGAAGTAAATGGTAAACCTACTTGATTGTTTCCTACAGTCGTTTTTTTAAAATTCATAATTGCGGATATAATTAAATTAATTATGAATGAATACTTTCTTCTGTTCCCTAATACAACTAATGTTAGACTAACATACAACTAATGTTAGACTAACATACAACTAATGTTAGACTAACATACTCGTTGTTGCTGGAAAAAAAACCAATGCACACCACCCACCATTTTAAAGTACAAAAAACCTTTGTTTACAATATTTAGTCTTAGCATACATGTAAGTGCATCAATATAGCAGCTAATAAATAAATCTGCTGCTTTGGTTGGGTTTAATTTCTTCATGTCTGTCGTATCGAGTTTCATTTCTCTGTCAAACAATACACATATTCATAAATAAGTCAACATGCTTCAGTGGTCCTCGAGCATTTCAAAGCGTCTACCCCAAAATGTTTGAGGGATTAATAGTAATAATAATTTTAAAAAGACATGGGCGTCTCTTTCGCTCTAAAGTGGAGGATTTAAGACGTAGCTAAGTGGGGGCACAGGGAAAACATGTCCCCGGGTGCTTGTTAAGATATGGGCGTCTAAAGTTAGTGATTAAAACTAGGGCTGAACCGATACTTGGTTCGGCTACTTGGTATACTCGGAAATCGGCCGTGTAAGTGATGCCGATGCCGAGTATGACGTAATTGCTCCAATAGTAAAGATGCACGCAGAATGTCTTTAACAAAATGGTTTTAATCTCTATACACTATACATAATTAATGCTAATGCTGATCTGACTTTATTTTAGCCAATACAACAAGAATTTTCTCCAATATCACACATGTGCTATTGAACTATACTGTAGCAATTGGCTTTATGTGTGTGTATGTGTTGTCCGTTGTGTTTGTATTTACGTCTGTCATCACTGCATGTCACCGCCAGTCAGGCCGACCTTTGTACACACCGTCACAGTGTGTGTGTGTGTGTGTGTGTGTACCTCCTTATTTCCTTATTGGGGATTATTCCATTGACTACGGGAGGGGGGGGGGCTGCCGACCTGTGACGTCAACAGGAGATTACCGGGGAAAGGACGTCATCGCCGCGTCACGTAAAGTTCAGTGTGTAGCGGGGTTGTAAGATGGCCGTAGTAGTAGTATAACACCCCACGCCCCACGTTATATCTGTAGTTAGATCAAACATCCTAGTTATATCTGTAGTTAGATCAAACATCTTACAGTTATATCTGTAGTTAGATCAAACATCTTACAGTTATATCTGCAGTTAGATCAAACATCTTACATTTCTACCTGGCGTTAGATAAAACATCTTACAGTTATATCTGTAGTTAGATCAAACATCTTTACATTTCTACCTGTAGTTAGATCAAACATCTTACATTTCTACCTGTAGTTAGATCAAACATTTTACCACATAACATGGGTATGATGGGTGATTACACCAACACATACATCATGATAAAGATACACATATACCGTTGCAATCATGGGAGATAAGCTTATGTCAATCACTACATTCATACAGTGATGTGCTCAACATGGGAACAAACTACATTCATACAGTGATGTGCTCAACATGGGAACAAACTACATTCATACAGTGATGTGCTCAACATGGGAACAAACTACATTCATACAGTGATGTGCTCAACATGGGAACAAACTACATTCATACAGTGATGTGCTCAACATGGGAACAAACTACATTCATACAGTGATGTGCTCAGCATGGGAACAAACTACATTCATACAGTGATGTGCTCAGCATGGGAACAACTTGACATTAACTAATTGCACCTCCATATTTCAGTTGTGTCTGCATTCAGTGGGGAATACACACGTCATACTTGACTGTTTACTAATCTCAATTCTACTCAACTCACATTGACACAATGACAGTCTTTATAGCATTTCAGTTGTAACTCACCATCTGTACTACCAATAGTCTCATGCAGGTCCAATGAAATGAGAGTATGTCAGATTTTTATGGCATGTATGTCAGTACTGTGTGTCTTGTATGTCAGTACTGTGTGTCTTGTATGTCAGTACTGTGTGTCTTGTACGTCAGTACTGTGTGTCTTGTACGTCAGTACTGTGTGTCTTGTACGTCAGTACTGTGTGGCCATACACAGCCCCATACATGACACCATACACAGCACCATACATGACACCATACACCGCCCCATACATGACACCATACACAGTCAGCCATACATGACACCATACACAGCACCATACATGACACCATACACAGCACCATACATGACACCATACACAGCACCATACATGACACGATACACAGCACCATACATGACACCATACACAGCCCCATACATGACACCATACACAGTCAGCCATACATGACACCATACACAGCCAGCCATACATGACACCATACACAGTCCCGTTCACGGCGCCTGATGCTGTGAAATGTCACCAGCTAAATGTCCCAAATATTAGGCAGGTGGAGATGTGTGAGTCACAGGCCTGGGTCACCGTGTTAGTAGCGAACCGAGGTCCACCGGGGATTACATCAGATATGGTCAAGTGGGACCTGGAGGGGGGGGGGCAAGGGGAGATCACTCTCACTTGACGCCAATATCTCCTCCAGCTATAAATATATGTACTGCGACAAAGGGCAATAATCACCGATCTGAAGAAAGTTATGTAACCTTATTTTATTGATGATGGTGGGAGCTGTTGTCTGTAATCTTACTGACGTCTTTGATGATGGTGGGAGCTGTTGTCTGTAATCTTACTGACGTCTTTGATGATGGTGGGAGCTGTTGTCTGGTAGTGTTACTGACGTCTTTGATGATGGTGGGAGCTGTTGTCTGGTAGTGTTAATGACGTCTCTTTCTTTGACAGTTACAATAAACATACAACTCAAACCGGCCAATCTGCTGGGCTTTAAATCAGCTCTTGAAGTTAGTAAATAGATCACAGTGCACAGGTGACGCCCTGAAACTAGGGTACAGATCATAGGCGGCACCCAAACAACGAATTTGCGCCTACATTTGTTTACGCCTTCCCACCCCCAGTTCAACCCTAAAAAGGTGACTTGTCCTTGACTTAATTGTTCAAGGCCATTTATGAGTCCACCGGAAATAGTTTTATGGCCACTGTTTAAACTATTGTCTGGGACAGCCACCCCTCCCCTTCCTTCTCTTGTCATGCTATCTCCCCCACCCCTTCACATCAAACACCGGTGTTCAGCTGACGGGAATTTTAACAAGCTCTTTGTTTTCACTTGACCACATCATTGCTTGCTACAATTGACGTCACTGCACGTCTTCCATTGCCATTGGCTCAAAACCACCGTTAGGTCATGCCGGATCGGCAGGAATTTTTCCATGACTCCAGGGACGGTGAACTATTTAATCTGTACTGACTTGGTAGCGAAATGTTTTATTTTATTTTATGTTTCATTCTATGTGTTTATTGCCAACATAAAAATGGACAACATTCTATATGGTTAGTATTGATGGTTGCAAACGGTGGATTATAATTATTTTTTGGGATTTTCTTGAAAACTTCTGCTGACCGGCGGCGCAATGTCCACGGTACACCACTTTGAGAAGCACTGCTCTAGCAGGTCGCCATGCTCAGATCACTCCGCATATAATGGCTGGGGTGGGTCAGATTGTCTGCCCATGATGACTGCAGGGTCAGATTGTCTGCCCATGATGACTGCTGGAGCAGATTGTCTGCCCTTGATGACTGAATTATTTTTTTTCATTCCCGCAACCCGATGTCTAAGTTTTTTGTTTTTAAATCCCTTCAAAGTCTTGTCGTCATCTCTTTCTCTCTGACTGTCTGTCGTTCGTGGTCGGACGGAAAAACGAAAGTAAAAAATGACCCACTTCCCGTGATGCCATCGAGCTGAAATTTGGCACATAGACTCGTGTCGCCTAACAATGCATCGTTTCAAAATTTCAGATCGATCGAACGTACCGTAATTAAATTAATGCATTTTTAGTTTATCTCTATATAACAGATGTAATTCAAATTCACGGTTTGTTATTGTTTTTCTTTCACGTGCCAGTTCAGTTCACGCGTTGACGCCACTCGTCGATGTCCACACCCCCTCCCGTCCCTTCCCCCGGTTTTAAAGCCAGGGGATATCACTCGGTGTCAGTTTGTAAATGTTTGTCGCGTTTGAACAAAATCAATACTTTTAGTTATGTCTCATATATAAGGGATATATAGTCAAAAACTTTGTTTTTACGGGGTTGTTTTATTTAAATCCCTTATATTAACTTCGAAATCTTGTCTCTCTGTCATGGTCTCTGTGGTTCGCGGTCGGGAGGAAAAACAAAAGTAAAAAATGACAGACTTCCCGCGATGCTATCGAGCTGAAATTTTCCACATAGACTTGTTTCACCTAACAATGCATCGTATCAACATTTCAGATCGATCGAATGTGCCGTAATTTAATTAATGTATTTTTATTTTATCTCTATATAAATATAAGTAGCTGCCTGCTTTTCTTTACATTCACGTGTCACGCTGAGTTCAGTCCAGCCAGTTTTACAGCATAGGGGAGTTAAGTCAGTTTCAGTCAGTAAATATTTGTGGCGTTTGAACATAATCAATACTTTAAGTTATGTCTAATATATAAAGGATTTATAGTCAAATACTTTGTTCATACTGGGTTGTTTAATTTTTAATTTTGTTTTTTATTAAATACAGTATATACTACGTGCTGGCTGATGGAGTGTCTCGTGTTATCTTACAGCTTGTTGTCGTCTGCTATGTTTATTGTGGGGTGTGGGGTGAAATTTGCTTGTTCGCAAATGGAAAATAATAATATACGGAGCCTTTTATTAGTCAAGCATTTTTGTTGTCGTTATGGCAATAGTTTACAAACCAAATCTCTCATTTTGACCGTTTCCTGGTTTCAATTTTTTAAAGCACTCTTCCCCCCTCAAAACAAAAAGACGCACACAAACACACATATATTAAGACACACACACACAGACAGACACAGACTCACACACACACACAAGGACCGCGTCACCCTAATGGTCCACCACCCCCCACCTTTCCCTTGTGCAGTCACGTGACAAAAACACAGCGAGTATTTCGTCATCAGTTATTATTAGTCCTGCTTGAGCTCTGACGAGATGTAATCTATCGATTGCCCCCTCCAGTGCCATAGAGCAGAGGCGATGTGAGGGCAGCTAAGAGGATGATGGTTCGCGTCATGAGGTCCGCGGTTGGACGGCACGAGACAAAGAGAAATGACAATCTGGATAGGACGGTCAAAAATAGCTGACAGGGAGAGAGAAAGTAACTGGCTGGAAGAGAGAAAAGAAGGGAGGGGTGGTAATAATGGAGGGGTGGTAAGAAGGGAGGGGTGGTAAGAAGGGAGGGGTGGTAAGAAGGGAGGGGTGGTAAGAATGAGGGGTGGTAAGAAGGGGTGTTCGTGGAAAAATTAATAGATTGGTCATCTTCAATATATATATATTTCACCAAAGCGAGTATGAGCCTATATATATATATATATCACCAAAGCGAGTATGAACCTATATATATATATATATATCACCAAAGCGAGTATGAACCTATATATATATATATATCACCAAAGCGAGTATGAACCTATATATATATATATATATATCACCAAAGCGAGTATGAGCCTATATATATATATATATCACCAAAGCGAGTATGAGCCTATATATATATATATATATTTCACCAAAGCGAGTATGAGCATGACGAATGACCCTCGCTGGGCTCGACCAATGTCTCGAGACAAACAATGGTTCTTGCGTTCACTTTCGTTGTTCCTTCACAGAATAACATGAGATTCGTAGAGTAGGGGTTATCACGTCCGCCTTACACGCGGAAAGTCAAGGGTTCAAGCCCCAGCGAAAACTTTTTTTTTAATTTTTAAAAATGTGTCTTTGTGCCCGTTCTTTTCCCCCTTTTTTGCGAACATGGCTGACCCCCGCTAGGGTCGGCCAATCACAGTTTATGGTTGGCAAGCTAGGGGGTGGAGGGTGGTGGGCAGGTAGATAACCACAGTGCGTACGTCGAGACCAACAATGCGTCTGTGGTCCCCCCACCGACATTCACTCGCGTTGTTTTGATTTCTTCTTGATGTGTCCGTTCTTTCCATTATTCATGAGCAAGTCTGCGGGGTGTATCTAGTAGAAGATAAATGATGACGACAGATCTGATTTGTTAGAGGAGTCCTCTCCCCTTCACGAGACTGATCCACCAATCAGCGTCCTCCTTGGCTAATAGCCCTCGCCTTAACCTCGTTGATTTATTGGATGTCTGGTCTCGTGGAGTTCATTCTCTTTAATATTGGCTACACCCTAGAGACCAAGACATCTAGAGACCTAGACCGACATCTTGAGCCCCAGACATCTAGAGATCCAGAGACCTAAATATCTAGATATTTAAAGAGCTAGAGACCTAAAGATCTAGAGACCTACAAATCTAGATAACTAAAGATCTAGAGACCTACAAATCTAGATAACTAAAGACCTAAAGATCTCGAGACCTACAAATCTAGATAACTAAAGACCTAAAGATCTCGAGACCTACAAATCTAGATAACTAAAGCTAAAGATCTAGAGACCTACAAATCTAGATAACTAAAGATCTAGAGACCTACAAATCTAGATAACTAAAGACCTAAAGATCTAGAGACCTACAAATCTAGATAACTAAAGATCTCGAGACCTACAAATCTAGATAACTAAAGACCTAAAGATCTAGAGACCTACAAATCTAGATAACTAAAGACCTAAAGATCTCGAGACCTACAAATCTAGATAACTAAAGACCTAAAGATCTCGAGACCTACAAATCTAGATAACTAAAGACCTAAAGATCTCGAGACCTACAAATCTAGATAACTAAAGACCTAAAGATCTAGAGACCTACAAATCTAGATAACTAAAGACCTAAAGATCTCGAGACCTACAAATCTAGATAACTAAAGACCTAAAGATCTAGAGACCTACAAATCTAGATAACTAAAGACCTAAAGATCTCGAGACCTACAAATCTAGATAACAAAATACCTAAAGATCTAGAGACCTACAAATCTAGATAACTAAAGACCTAAAGATCTCGAGACCTACAAATCTAGATAACTAAAGACCTAAAGATCTCGAGACCTACAAATCTAGATAACTAAAGACCTAAAGATCTCGAGACCTACAAATCTAGATAACTAAAGACCTAAAGATCTCGAGACCTACAAATCTAGATAACTAAAGACCTAAAGATCTCGAGACCTACAAATCTAGATAACTAAAGACCTTAAGATCTCGAGACCTAGGGTTGTTTTCTAGTATCCTTGTCGACCATATATTCACCTTATTTCTACCTGAGCAAATGCGTTTGAATAGTTGTGAGAAAAAATCCAATTATTACTTGAACATAAACTGCCTTTGATGGCCGCCTTTGATAGCATGCAAGGAATAGAGATAAAACAATGAAAACATCAACTGCACTGTAACGAGGTCTTTGGGGGCGGGCTCAGAGACGCATTCAGTTAACAGCGTCTAAATTAGTGTGTGTGTGGGGGTCTACGGCAGGTATTTCTTTGTGTTGGTGGCCGGGGGCGGGGGAGGGGGGAGAGATTGAAACATTTGCTTCACTGACCTGACAATTCCCTGGTGGTCTTGGTCTTAGTGTGTCTGCTTCTCTGTTGTACCTGGGACCTTAGGGAACATAGTCAGTACCTGGGACCTTAGGGTATAGGGAACATAATACCTGGGACCTTAGTGTGTAGGGAACATAATACCTGGGACCTTAGTGTGTAGGGAACATAATACCCTGGACCTTAGTGTGTAGGGAACATAATACCTGGGACCTTAGTGTGTAGGGAACATAATACCTGGGACCTTAGTGTGTAGGGAACATAATACCTGGGACCTTAGTGTGTAGGGAACATAATACCTGGGACCTTAGTGTGTAGGGAACATAATACCTGGGACCTTAGTGTGTAGGGAACATAATACCCTGGACCTTAGTGTGTAGGGAACGTAATACCCTGGACCTTAGTGTGTAGGGAACATAATACCTGGGACCTTAGTGTATAGGGAACATAATACCTGGGACATTAGTGTATAGGGAACATAATACCTGGGACTTTAGTGTGTAGGTAACATAATACCTGGGACTTTAGTGTGTAGGGAACATAATACCAGGGACTTTAGGGTATAAGGAACATAGTCAGTACCTGGGACGTACATTGTGTTCCATGTTCCCGTCTATGTGCCCTACTTGATGCAGACATTTTTATGTGTGTGCGTGAGAAAACAGTTTCTTGTTAGATTCAGTTGTCACATCGACCTTTGACCTTTGCCTTTATGTCATCAGTTGCTTGCTGCCGTAAGCTCGGTCTGGGTCGGTACTCCAGACATGAAACCAGGTCATCCAGCCGTACTGACCTCTCATGTCATCCAGCCGTACTGACCTCTCATGTCATTCAGCCGTACTGACCTCTCATGTCATCCAGCCATACTGACCTCTCATGTCATCCAGCCGTACTGACCTATCATGTCATCCAGCCGTACTGACCTCTCATGTCATCCAGCCTTACTGACGTCTCATGTCATCCAGCCGTACTGACCTCTCATGTCATCCAGCCATACTGACCTCTCATGTCATCCAGCCGTACTGACCTCTCATGTCATCCAGCCGTACTGACCTCTCATGTCATCCAGCCGTACCGACCTCTCATGTCATCCAGCCGTACCGACCTCTCATGTCATCCAGCCGTACTGACCTCTCATGTCATCCAGCCGTACTGACCTCTCATGTCATCCAGCCGTACTGACCTCTCATGTCATCCAGCCGTACTGACCTCTCATGTCATCCAGCCGTACTGACCTCTCATGTCATCCAGCCGTACTGACCTCTCATGTCATCCAGCCGTACTGACCTCTCATGTCATCCAGCCGTACTGACCTCTCATGTCATCCAGCTGTACTGACCTCTCATGTCATCCAGCCGTACTGACCTCTCATGTCATCCAGCCGTACTGACCTCTCATGTCATCCAGCCGTACTGTCCTCTCATGTCATCCAGCGTACTGACGTCTCATGTCATCCAGCCGTACTGACCTCTCATGTCATCCAGCCGTACTGACCTCTCATGTCATCCAGCCGTACTGACCTCTCATTTCATCCAGCCGTACTGACCTCTCATGTCATCCAGCCGTACTGACCTCTCATGTCATCCAGCCGTAGTGACCTCTCATGTCATCCAGCCGTACTGACCTCTCATTTCATCCAGCCGTACTGACCTCTCATGTCATCCAGCCGTACTGACCTCTCATGTCATCCAGCCGTACTGACCTCTCATGTCATCCAGCCGTACTGACCTCTCATGTCATCCAGCCGTACTGACCTCTCATGTCATCCAGCCGTACTGACCTCTCATGTCATCCAGCCGTACTGACCTCTCATGTCATCCAGCCGTACTGACCTCTCATGTCATCCAGCCGTACTGACGTCTCATGTCATCCAGCCGTACTGACCTCTCATGTCATCCAGCCGTACTGAACTCCCATGTTATCCAGCCGCACTTACCCCGCAGGGTACCCATCCAGCCGTATTAAACCCAGCCATTTTATGTCATTTTTTTAACCAATTTTTATTAACTTGCTTTCGTTCCTGTGTCCAACAATGTAAAATTAAACCACTTTTGATGGTCCTAGAGATATCAAAATGTTACCACAGATAGATCTTGGATGACATTACATTGTATCAAAATTTCAGATGGATCGAATGTACCGTTATTAAATTATTGAACATTTTAGTTTATCTATATTTTATTATATACTTGCTTTCGTGTCTGTCCGCAATTTTTCAAATTTGCCAACGTAAAATTAAACCACTTCTGATAGTCATAGAGACCTCAAAATTTTACCACAGATAGATCTTGGATGACAACACATTGTATCACAATTTCAGATCGATCGAATGTACAGTAATTAAATTAATGCATTTCTTAGTTTATCTTTATATAAGCATCTGTACCCTCCTGCCGTAGTTTCATTTTACGTGGCTAGTTCACCCCGTGACCCCATCGCTTTGTTATTAAACGTTGGGCGGGCGCTAATAAGGTGTTTGGTAAAATAAATAGAGGTTAAAAAATATTTTAAAAAAACCACGTTTTTATAAGTGGACTAAAAAGAAGAAAATAATTAAAAACTTATAAGTTCAAGTACTTCGATTTAATATGACTAAAAACGTGGGGCGGGTGTTTGGTATAAAAATTAAAGATTTCTAATTTAGAAGGCAAAATAGAGATCTATAAGTGAGAGAATGAGTGAACCGCATATGTCAAAGCTCATATGTTAAACCTCATTAGTGCCCGCTTATTAGTTAAAACCGAATTCGTTATGAAAATAAACTTCAAGAGAGAGAAAATGTCATTTGAATGGAGATAAGCGAATACATTCTGTGATATTTATATACCTATTATAAAATTAATTGTTGGTTATTTATAACTTATTAGATACATGAATTTTTATTTTTATTGAAGTTTCGGAACACATACGAACTATGAACAAAACTGTTCACAAATCAGGGAGAAAAAAAGGGGATGGGGGTTCCAAAAATTTTCGTTCACACTCTTTAGTTAACAACATTTTGATGGGCGGTGCTGCTTAGATGTGCTGTGAACATCAGTGGGCAGTAAATGAGACAGGAGGTGGGGGGGAGATTACATTAACTTACTGGCTGCAGGCTCTGACAGATGTCTTCAAGAATACTTGAATATTCCACGTGCAGCGTTAAAAAAATTGCTGTTTGATATAATGACGTCATCATGGTGGAACATCCCTGGAAATGTTAGTGGTTCGTCCATGACCCTCGTGTTGATAGGCACACATATATATGTCGTCTGCTGGCCGTATTATAAAAACGTCTCGCCTGACAGCAGTGCTGTCATTGTTAAACATTAGCTGTGGCCGGGGGTGGGGGGGGAGCCCCAACCAAGCTAAGGACTTCTTTTAGTTATTAAGGTTGTATCGGGTAGTTCCAATGTAGCATTCAAAGCAACCATCTAACAGCCACAGTTTGAACGATAGTTATGTTTAATAACGGCCACACAACTGGCACGTCACGCTTGGCTGAACCGTCAAGTTGTTCCAACCTGCAGTTGGCCTTGAGGCTGTCGTAGTGCTGGTCTCGATGGCATGGTCGGTCACACATCATATAACTTACCTGTTGGTCTCACATCATATAACTTACCTGTCGGTCACACATCATATAACTTACCTGTTGGTCACACATCATATAACTTACCTGTTGGTCACACATCATATAACTTACCTGTTGGTCACACATCATATAACTTACCTGTTGGTCACACATCATATAACTTACCTGTTGGTCACACATAATATAACTTACCTGTTGGTCACACATCACATAACTTACCTGTTGGTCACACATCATATAACTTACCTGTTGGTCACACATCATATAACTTACCTGTTGGTCACACATCATATAACTTACCTGTTGGTCACACATCATATAACTTACCTGTGATTTACATCAAGAGTGTGGAGGTTTGGGCTGTATCATGAGTCTCTCCTCAGCGTAATAAGACCTGGGTCTGATTGAATCTTTTTACGGATTGACTGATGGGATTGAATCTTTGTACGGATTGACTGATGGGATTGAATCTTTGTACGGATTGACTGATGGGATGGTTTCATTAACATAATAAATACCTTTTAAAAATGAACATCAAATGATGACATCAAATGATGATTCTCACGCGGCGCAGAAAATGTAACGAAGACTTGAACTCCATTGTGTTGGAAGGCGCCCCATGGGGGGGGGGCGCCCCCGGTGGAATTTTATTCTTTCTATTAAGTGACTAGAGGCTTATTTTATGGTGTGGGGGTGAAAGACGCCCCGGGGGAACTAACCTAGTTACGCCCCTGTCTAAACCGAACTCTACTACGTCCCGGGGGGGAACTAGCCTAGTTACGCCCCTGTCTAAACTGAGCTCTTGTTGCTATCTGTGTTCACCGTAACGTCACTACCGGATTCCTTGCCCCTCCTCAAAAAGAATGTGTTCAATCTTCAGAAAAGCGAGAATGAATTGAATGTTTGACACTGTACAAAAGCCCGAGGAGCAACCGAGGGTCACTAAGTTTGAGGACACATCTCACGGCAGGGGAAATAACCTCACCGGGTGAAGTTGTTAGGCTGCCAACTTGCCCACATACGTCAACACTGCCAAATATGGCTAAACGGTGCACCGCTGACATGGCAACAGTGGAATACTGAGATGTGTTTATGGTAGATTAGAACAGATGCACCCTTAGACGTTAGGCTAGTCGGCTAAACATGTGTGTGTGGGGAGGATGTGGGTGTGGGGGGGGGGTCCTTAATGATAGGTATGGCTGGGCTGTCACAATTTGCAGACGTGACATACTTTACTAAATGAGATGTTGAAAAGGGGGGGGGTACCCTTGCACTGTTGTCAAAATGTGTTTGTATTGTTGACACGGCTGAGGGGTTAAGACCATTTTATCTGTGTGTGTGACAGTCAGAACGCTTGTGTGTGTGTGTGACAGTCAGAACGCTTGTACGTGTGTGTGACAGTCAGAACGCTTGTACGTGTGTGTGACAGTCAGAACGAATGCTGGTGTGTGTGAGAGTCAAAACGCTTGTGTGTGTGTGACAGTCAGAACGCTTGCATGTGTGTGTGACAGTCAGAACGCTTGCATGTGTGTTTGGGACAGTAAGAACGCTTGCATGTGTGTGTGACAGTCAGAACGCTTGCATGTGTGTGTGACAGTCAGAACGATTGCATGTGTGTGTGACAGTCAAAACGCTTGCATGTGTGTGTGACAGTCAGAACGCTTGCATGTGTGTGTGACAGTCAGAACGCTTGCATGTGTGTGTGACAGTCAGAACGCTTGCATGTGTGTGTGACAGTCAGAACGCTTGCATGTGTGTGTGACAGTCAGAACGCTTGCATGTGTGTGTGACAGTCAGAACGCTTGCATGTGTGTTTGGGACAGTCAGAACGCTTGCATGTGTGTGTGACAGTCAGATCGCTTGCATGTGTGTGTGACAGTCAGAACGCTTGCATGTGTGTGTGACAGTCAGATCGCTTGCATGTGTGTGTGACAGTCAGAACGCTTGTAAAGTCTTTGATTAAAGACTGAATGGTTGGAATTGATGCTCCCTATAATGAAGTTTTCACTGTAATTCACCACCACCATCCCCTCACTGACACACATCCTCCAATGTATGGCCCACATATGGTAGGTTATTTACATATCATGCAAGTCACGCACACGGATGGACTTCTTTTGTCAGAATTGTTTACAATATATTTTAAAATAACGCTTCTTAGAAACGTCCCTGCAGTCCTGGGTGACTGAGTGCATCAAGAGGACAGAACATTTGACCAGATGACAGAACATTTGACCAGATGACAGAACATTTGACCTTGCTGACAGAACATTTGACCTTGCTGACAGAACATTTGACCAGATGATAGAACATTTGACCAGATGACAGAACATTTGACCAGATGACAGAACATTTATCCAGATGACAGAACATTTGACCTTGCTGACAGAACATTTGACCAGATGACAGAACATTTGACCAGATGACAGAACATTTAACCTTGCTGACAGAACATTTGACCAGATGACAGAACATTTGACCTTGCTGACAGAAGATTTGACCAGATGACAGAACATTTGACCTTGCTGACAGAACATTTGACCAGATGACAGAACATTTGACCTTGCTGACAGAACATTTGACCTTGCTCATATTGTTCCAAGTTCATTATCTTATCCGTTAGTAAACATTATGCCCCCCCCCCACCTTTTCCTGCTAAAGTCTTCATCCTTCCTATCCATTATCCATATCCATTAGCATTCTAAACATATCTCCAGAGCGATATCCTGTAGGTAGTCTGTAAAGGAAATCATTCTATCCGTATTATTTCCTTGCTAGCATTCGTCTAACTGACTACTTCAACTTGAGCGAAACATGTAGTGCTAGAATCTCTTGTTACAACTCAGCTAACAGACGAACTAATCATGTAGTGCTACCACTCAGCTAACAGACGAACTAACCATGTAGTGCTACCACTCAGCTAACAGACGAACTAATCATGTAGTGCTACCACTCAGCTAACAGACGAACTAATCATGTAGTGCTACCACTCAGCTAACAGACGAACTAACCATGTAGTGCTACCACTCAGCTAACAGACGAACTAATCATGTAGTGCTACCACTCAGCTAACAGACGAACTAATCATGTAGTGCTACCACTCAGCTAACAGACGAACTAATCATGTAGTGCTACCACTCAGCTAACAGACGAACTAATCATGTAGTGCTACCACTCAGCTAACAGACGAACTAACCATGTAGTGCTACCACTCAGCTAACAGACGAACTAATCATGTAGTGCTACCACTCAGCTAACAGACGAACTAACCATGTAGTGCTACCACTCAGCTAACAGACGAACTAATCATGTAGTGCTACCACTCAGCTAACAGACGAACTAACCATGTAGTGCTACCACTCAGCTAACAGACGAACTAATCATGTAGTGCTAACACTCAGCTAACAGACGAACTAACCATGTAGTGCTACCACTCAGCTAACAGACGAACTAATCATGTAGTGCTACCACTCAGCTAACAGACGAACTAATCATGTAGTGCTACCACTCAGCTAACAGACGAACTAACCATGTAGTGCTACCACTCAGCTAACAGACGAACTAATCATGTAGTGCTACCACTCAGCTAACAGACGAACTAATCATGTAGTGCTACCACTCAGCTAACAGACGAACTAATCATGTAGTGCTACCACTCAGCTAACAGACGAACTAACCATGTAGTGCTACCACTCAGCTAACAGACGAACTAACCATGTAGTGCTACCACTCAGCTAACAGACGAACTAATCATGTAGTGCTACCACTCAGCTAACAGACGAACTAACCATGTAGTGCTACCACTCAGCTAACAGACGAACTAATCATGTAGTGCTACCACTCAGCTAACAGACGAACTAACCATGTAGTGCTACCACTCAGCTAACAGACGAACTAATCATGTAGTGCTACCACTCAGCTAACAGACGAACGAACCATGTAGTGCTACCACTCAGCTAACAGACGAACTAATCATGTAGTGCTACCACTCAGCTAACAGACGAACTAATCATGTAGTGCTACCACTCAGCTAACAGACGAACGAACCATGTAGTGCTACCACTCAGCTAACAGACGAACTAACCATGTAGTGCTACCACTCAGCTAACAGACGAACTAATCATGTAGTGCTACCACTCAGCTAACAGACGAACTAACCATGTAGTGCTACCACTCAGCTAACAGACGAACTAATCATGTAGTGCTACCACTCAGCTAACAGACGAACTAACCATGTAGTGCTACCACTCAGCTAACAGACGAACTAATCATGTAGTGCTACCACTCAGCTAACAGACGAACTAACCATGTAGTGCTACCACTCAGCTAACAGACGAACTAACCATGTAGTGCTACCACTCAGCTAACAGACGAACTAATCATGTAGTGCTACCACTCAGCTAACAGACGAACGAACCATGTAGTGCTACCACTCAGCTAACAGACGAACGAACCATGTAGTGCTACCACTCAGCTAACAGACGAACGAATCATGTATTGCTACCACTCAGCTAACAGACGAACGAATCATGTAGTGCTAGAATCTCTTGCGGTTATCGTCGTGTGTTTGAGTTTGACAGCGCTATCTCACAAACCGTATGTCGTCACTAAAGTATGTACACGGTTATCCTCTCTTGACATTTCATCTCAATTCTAAAAGGTTATCAAAACTTTGAATATTCCATAGTTAATCAATTAACTTGACAAAATAGAGACGTTTAACATAGGACAGGAAACTATCGGACATGGTGGGGAGGGGGGAGATGGTTGTCTGGTTGGGGTACATAAACAGATGAACGCATTCTATCGGACATGGTGGGGAGGGGGGAGATGGTTGTCTGGTTGGGGTACATAAACAGATGAACGCATTCTATAGGCTTGATCATTTCTGTGACCCCAACGCGTCATAGGCCATTCGGTCATATCTATTTTTAGGCTCTTCGTTGTCAGTAAGGTCAAACTTTCTCAAACATGGCTAGCAACAGTGTGTTTAATAGTGTTATAGTGCTATCTGAAAACGATGTTCCAGTTGCTAATTTGGACAAAAAATATATTTCTTCTCACTCAGTTTTGCAGCCGAAAAAAGTTATTAAAATGTCGAAGACTTAAAACTTTAATAAATAAGCCGTAACAATAGTAACATAGTATTTTAAATTATTTAAAGATGAGTGTAAGCGTTCATATTCGTAACTACGGTAAACACTAGTCCTAGCGTAGTCAATTATTAACATATATGTATTTTAATATTGTTTTCCTTGGCCCTTGCCTTATAAAAATATATGCCTTTAGTAATAAACATACACTAAGATTATGACTTTAATTATAATTACATCATATTATGAAAGAATAAACTTCATGGACGAACGAGCAACTAGAACTAGTTACTACTAATACTAACTTATTACTAGAGCCTCACGCCTCAAGTCAGAGCAGATGCAGAGTCACTAATTCATTTACATAATTCATGCTCGCAAGGACGTTCCATTTCGCATAATATAATATTACATAATATAACCATCTATTGATATTTTAATTTAAATAAATAAGCCTAGGCCTAAGCATTTATTTAAGATGAGTGAAAGTGTAAGCGGTCGTTCCGGCCGTCGCCACTAGTACTAGTCACTAGTGCTAACAAACTTATATTTAATATAACTTGTTTTCGTTGGTTCATATAAATTATATATGCCTTAGTATTAATTTGTACTAAACTTACACTAAGATTATGATTTTAATTATAATTACATCATACGTTTTAGAAGTAAATAGTATTTGAATGTATAAAATTCTCGGACGAATGAGCGAATGAACTAAAAATAAAAAAGTATAGTCTGTATATTTACATATTAATATTTAAATTCACTCTCGCAAGGAAGCTCTATTTCGCATTATTATAATATATCAAATAATATGACCTTATATTTTTCTTTAAAATTCTATAAAATCAAGCTTTTGAACACGTTTTAGATAATTTCAATGAGCGCATTAATAGTTATGAATAAATATTCACTACTTGACCTTACGGCACCTCAGGCGGTGACCTAGTTATAGATCGAGTCTATTATTAGACTTCCGGTAAATTATGACCAAGCCTATCGGACATGGTGGGCAGGGGGGGGGGAGATGGTTGTCTGGTTGGGGTACATAAACAGATGAACGCATTCTATCGGACATGGTGGGGAGGGGGGAGATGGTTGTCTGGTTGGGGTACATAAACAGATGAACGCATTCTATCGGACATGGTGGGCATGGGAGATGGTTGTCTGGTTGTGGTACATTCTATCGGACATCTGTTTTACATCGTGACGTAGTGGGGTACTTTAATAAGTAGTCAGAATGAAGACATAATATTTCCGCCATAACCTAAATGTCATGTTAATGTCAATTCAGTGGTGTGTGATGTCAACTGTCATTAGATGCCACATACATAGATACTTGAATGGTGTGTGATGTCAACTGTCATTAGATGCCACATACATAGATACTTGAATGGTGTGTGATGTCAACTGTTATTAGATGCCACATATATAGATACTTGAATGGTGTGTGATGTCAACTGTCATTAGATGCCACATATATAGATACTTGAATGGTGTGTGATGTCAACTGTCATTAGATGCCACATACATAGATACTTGAGTGTGTACCAAGTTAATGTGACACTGCTGCATTGTCTCGTATGTTACCTCTCGGAGCTAATGTTTTTGTTATGGGGCACGTCAAATCTGTCAAAACATGTGAATCTCCTACAGGCTCAACAGCACCTCTCCCCAGCCCGCCCTCTATGGGGCACAGAACAAAACTCAGTTCTAAACAACAAGATCTATACCCCCCAGCCCAACAAACCTCGTACACAGAACGTGAACACTACCATCATTGAGATAGTACTCTCTCTAACTCTATGCTAAATATAACCATGGAGTCATTAATAGAATAGTGCCATTAGGTGCCACAGAATAGGATCTAGGTCAGTCAACTGTTGTAACAAACTGGTTGCAACCCCCCCCCGGGGGGCCACGTTACCCCGGCCCCCCCCCACACGCACAACTAAACGTTGATTAAAAAAACAATTCGATTAAGATATTATATTTAGAGTTAAGGATGAAATAGTCATGTTGTTTTTACATATTGTTATTTATGGTGTCAGTTTTGTTTGTAAATAGTATAACAGGTTTACTCTTGTACATAGTATAACAGGTTTACTCTTGTACATAGTATAACAGGTTTACTCTTGTACATATTATAACAGGTTTACTCTTGCACATAGTATAACAGGTTTACTCTTGCACATAGTATAACAGGTTTACTCTTGCACATAGTATAACAGGTTTACTCTTGCACATAGTATAACAGGTTTACTCTTGCACATAGTATAACAGGTTTACTCTTGCACATAGTATAACAGGTTTACTCTTGCACATAGTATAACAGGTTTACTCTTGCACATAGTATAACAGGTTTACTCTTGCACATAGTATAACAGGTTTACTCTTGCACATAGTATAACAGGTTTACTCTTGTACATAGTATAACAGGTTTACTCTTGCACATAGTATAACAGGTTTACTCTTGCACATAGTATAACAGGTTTACTCTTGGGGTAAACAAACCCATTTCCCTTAGTCTTCGTGTTATACACGGACATCAGGAGAGGAGAGAAATGTTCTCACTAGTTTATAGGTAGCCGTCCTGTCCATGAGGCCCCTTGACACTGTCAATGTCAAGCCAGGAATTTTACGACAATATTTGTGATGTGGTCTGAACGGCTCGGGTAGCCAATTTGTCTTCAGTTATTGCGTCATGGGGGGAGGGGGGGCGGTATCGTATGTGTCCATACTCGGATGAAGCATTACACATAATTGATGTCTGCACAAGGAATTCTCACATTTTTATTTTATCGAATTCGTTTGATAATCGATTCTATTAGTTTGTTGTAAGATGAAGACATGAAATATGGTATAAAATACAATAACTGTAGAGTAGTGGTTTGTCTTAGGGGCCGTCCATAAATGACTTTGACTTCTCGCACCTGGGGGGGGGGAGGGGGTCACACTTTTGTGACGATGCGTGACGAGGGGGGGGGTGAAAAAATGTGACATCACATCAAAAGGGTAACTTTAAATAAAACTTCCACTGAAATATTTGGTCGCTTACAATTTATTTAATGACTTTTTTTTATTTTTTTTTATTTTTTAAATCAGTGCTTCTCAATGTGCCGGTTGGTAGACCATCAGACGCTGGTTGGCGTAAGCTATCAAGACACGAAAATTAAATCTAATTATAATCCTTAAGTTTGAGAATCCACAAGATAACGTATGCAATTGTTACACTGCTTCGTTTGATGTTGACATCAAATCATTTGTGATCTAACCGCAGCTCCGTTTGGTTCTCTCATGACAGGAGTCAGCGAACTTTTTTGCACGTTGCCCCTAAATATACAAGTCTATGTGTGCGTTACCCTCCCCCCACCCCCAGACTCTAGGTCCTGTTCACATGACTCGGGGATTTGGGGGAGCGTCGTTATCCCCACCGAAAATGCTACTGGTGAGTTTTACAAGCATGACAAGTGTCTAATAATGATCTGAATAGGATTATGTGTAGATATTTTAAGTAAAAAAGACACGGAATATCCTTTGTCTTTAAAAACTGGGAGGGGGGGGGGAATCGATTTGATAGAATTATACACGTTTTAAGTTTGATATAATTATTCGATTGGTTAGTGGTCAAACGCCCCTAGCCATTCTAGATATAATGATAAATAGGCCCATTTAAAATTAGTCAAGTATTCATTAACTTTATTGAATGCATCAAATTCTTGACATCGCAATTCGAGAGGAGCACAAAACAACTTTTCTTCTTAGCTCAGTTTTTAAGGCATTAATTTTAAATGTCACAGAAAGGATACTTGATACAGTCAAGTCATGTGGATTAAGATTATTGTCACTCGTGTCAATATAAATGAAAGTAGGGTGGATTAAGGTGTCTTCGTATAGTACGTAGATAAGAAATCTACATACGGGTAGTTGTCAAATTTTTACAAAATGCATTTTCTGGAAGGAACCGGTTCAATAATGGGCATATATTCCAAGCGTACACGTACACATGACGTATTTTAATATATCTAGTGGATTTTAGTGGATGTTATATGTCTCAAATGAGTGCATTACCCCCAAGAATTCCCTTTTGACCCCAGATGAGGTTATTTACCCCCTGTTCGCCGACCTCTTTCATCAGTCAATTGAGGGAAATTTTTTTTAAAATACATTTTAAAAATATTATTTTTAAATAATTATTTTTTTCTAAACAAAGACGTTAACCGTGATGATTAATAGTCAATGTTTAATTTGTATTCATTAAAATAAAATATTATCTAAGGATGTTAACACAGTTCGTTTTCTGAAGGCCGGTTAAACGTTTTTAAAAAATGCTTCACGCGGGTTACAATATTACAATGTAGATCTTCACAAAATAAATAATAAATACTTAAATGACAATAAAAGTGATTTGAAACATACTTATTTTCAAATAGAAAATAACGTGTTTTTTTTTGTTTTTGTTTTTTTGGGGGGGTGGGGTCAAAGCTTTGTGGCGTATTTTTAGAGGAGGGGTCTAACTTTTTGTGATGACGCGTGACGAGGGGTGGGGGTCTAACTTATTGTGACGAGGGGGGAGGGGTAAAAAATCGGCCAAAATCGCGTGACGTCATTTATGGACGGCCCCTTACAACTTTTGTTTAGCTTGTGACGTCTGGTTGTTTTGTGACGTCTGGTTGTTTTGTGACGTCTGGTTGTTTTGTGACGTCTGGTTGTTTTGTGACGTCTGGTTGTTTTGTGACGTCTGGTTGTTTTGTGACGTCTGGTTGTTTTGTGACGTCTGGTTGTTTTGTGACGTCTGGCTCACATTGTTTTGATCACGTTTGGCCTTCAACCATCATCCGAAAGTTGTCACGGGTTTACCAATCACAGCGACGATATAACCCACACTGACCTTGGGTGACCTCTGAATTACAGGTACGATATAACCCACACTGACCTTGGGTGACCTCTGAATTACAGGTACGATATAACCCACACTGACCTTGGGTGACCTCTGAATTACAGGTACGATATAACCCACACTTACCTTGGGTGACCTCTGAATTACAGGTACGATATAACCCACACTAACCTTGGGTGACCTCTGAATTACAGGTACGATATAACCCACACTGACCTTGGGTGACCTCTGAATTACAGGTACGATATAACCCACACTGACCTTGGGGGTGACCTCTGAATTACAGGTACGATATAACCCACACTGACCTTGGGTGACCTCTGAATTACAGGTACGATATAACCCACACTGACCTTGGGTGACCTCTGAATTACAGGTACGATATAACCCACACTGACATTGGGTGACCTCTGCATGAACATTTCTTAAATAACTTTGGCCCTCTTCCTTGTCTCAAAACGAGCAGGACTTTTAGTTACGCCCCTCTTATAACATTAGAACCCCTCATGTTGCATAGGTCACTAATGGGCTCTGTTGACCTCTGAGTGACCAATGTTCCCTCTAAGTTTCGTTGATACTTGTGCAAATAAAAATTTAAAAAAAACAACTCGTGTGCAAAGTTGCACATCATCCATTTTTGTGTGCAACATTTTACATTATTTGCTGCGTGGTAATTCTATCTTCTGAGCTACTTCGTTCAGATATCTGCGTGACCGCGCAGCCGCGTAGCTTAAAGAGAACATTGATGTCAGGGTATATGTCTGGGTATCAGCATTCATGTTCGTTAGACCATCCTGTATGTCTGTCTGTGTTCCTGTATGTCTGTCTGTGTTCCTGTATGTCTGTCTGTGTTCCTGTATGTCAGTCTGTGTTACTGTATGTCTGTCTGTGTTCCTGTATGTCTGTCTGTGTTCCTGTATGTCTGTCTGTGTTCCTGTATGTCTGTCTGTGTTCCTGTCTGTCAGTCTGTGTTCCTGTATGTATGTATGTATGTCAGTCTGTGTTCCTGTATGTATGTCTGTGTTCCTGTATGTCTGTCTGTGTTCCTGTCTGTCAGTCTGTGTTCCTGTATGTATGTATGTATGTCAGTCTGTGTTCCTGTATGTCTGTCTGTGTTCCTGTATGTCTGTCTGTGTTCCTGTATGTCTGTCTGTGTTTCTGTATGTCTGTCTGTGTTCCTGTATGTATGTATGTCTGTCTGTGTTCCTGTATGTATGTATGTATGTCTGTCTGTGTTCCTGTATGTATGTCTGTCTGTGTTCCTGTATGTCTGTCAGTCTGTGTTCCTGTATGTCTGTCTGTGTTCCTGTATGTCTGTCTGTGTTCCTGTATGTCTGTCAGTCTGTGTTCCTGTATGTATGTATGTCTGTGTTCCTGTATGTCTGTCTGTGTTCCTGTATGTATGTATGTCTGTGTTCCTGTATGTCTGTCTGTGTTCATGTATGTCTGTCAGTTTGTGTTCCTGTATGTCTGTCAGTCTGTGTTCCTGTATGTATGTATGTATGTATGTATGTCTGTCTGTGTTCCTACATGTCTGTCATTCTGTGTTCCTTTGCTCCACTTTGGGCGCCCGTCATTTATTTGTATTGTTAAAAGACCGGATTAATTTTCATTAAATTTAGTTTGGTATCAAATCGTTATTTTATTCTTTTAAAATACGGTAGTTTTTAAATTTGTCTTTTTGTGGCTAATGTTAGCTTATAGCTGTAAGATCATCGATTAGTTAGTTTACCGTTCAGATAGTTCATGGATGTTGAAGTGATGCTGGGGTCCCCAGGGTCAGGCCAGTGTTTAATGAATGTGATGCTGGGGTCCCTAGGGTCAGGCCAGTGTTTAATGAATGTGATGCTGGGGTCCCCAGGGGCAGGGCAGTGTTTAATGAATGTGATGCTGGGGTCCCTAGGGTCAGGCCACTGTTTAATGAATGTGATGCTGGGGTCCCCAGGGGCAGGGCAGTGTTTAATGAATGTGATGCTGGGGTCCCCAGGGGCAGGGCAGTGTTTAATGAATGTGATGCTGGGGTCCCCAGGGGCAGGGCAGTGTTTAATGAATGTGATGCTGGGGTCCCTAGGGTCAGGCCACTGTTTAATGAATGTGATGCTGGGGTCCCCAGGGGCAGGGCAGTGTCTTAATGAATGTGATGCTGGGGTCCCCAGGGGCAGGGCAGTGTTTAATGAATGTGATGCTGGGGTCCCCAGGGGCAGGGCAGTGTTTAATGAATGTGATGCTCGGGTCCCCAGGGAGAGGCAGTGTTTAATGAGACGTCAAATTTTGCAAAGCTAAACAGAGCCGCATACCTCAGCATACCTCAGCACAGAATGTGTAAATAAATACTCTAGTCATTAACAACTTCACACCGCTTGTCTTCACACAGTCTATGTGAAACATATCGTGGCACCACATCGCACCACATTCCTGTCCTATCTTCTTCACCTCCTGCTCTAGCCGCGTCACGCAAAGAAGAGAAAAAAAAATCATGTCTGAGGAAAATGTGATGACTTTCAGGTATTCTAAAAATAAAACTTTTCAATAAAAACAAAGGTGGCGGTGAAAAGAGGGGGGGGGGTGTAGAGCTCAGTAAATATTGTCTAGCGTTCATGGAAGGGGTGGGTAATAACACCTTCCATCCAAACACAGGTGGTTGATGGTGATATATCGATTTACGTCCTTACCTGTGCACACCTTTTTCAACTTGGAGAAATAATTTCTTGGCTTATATTATTGTGCTGGCCCTAAATATCTATTTTTATCCTAACACATTTGGCACGAAGCTTTTTATTATCGCCCTCCTGCATCAGTTTAGTTTTACTGCTTACAAATAGCGCGTCATTAATCATGTTCGATTCTTACTGGCACTGCTACTCAAGCGCCACAACTGGGGGAGGGGGGAGGTGTGGTATGGAACTTAAGGGCTATCATACACAGTTGTAATAAAGGGAGGTGTGGTATAGAACTTAAGGGCTATCATACACAGTTGTAATAAAGGGAGGTGTGGTATGGAACTTAAGGGCTATCATACACAGTTGTAATAAAGGGAGGTGTGGTATGGAACTTAAGGGCTATCATACACAGTTGTAATAAAGTATGTGTGGTATAGAACTTAAGGGCTATCATACACAGTTGTAATAAAGTATGTGTGGTATAGAACTTAAGGGCTATCATACACAGTTGTAATAAAGGGAGGTGTGGTATAGAACTTAAGGGCTATCATACACAGTTGTAATAAAGTATGCAACTCAGTTTAACGACGGGGACGCGGTGGTCGAGTGGCAGCGCGCTCGATTGGCGCACCAATGGTCATGGGTTCGAATCCATGTGAAGACAAGGACGTCCCTGAGTCACCCAGCTCCGAATGGGTACCTAACACTAGTTAGGCGGCTGGGTAATGCGTGGAACCCACAAAGCCGTGGCCTGTGACCGCTGCATCACTTGCCAACAGATCATCTGTCATGGTCTGTGGACGCAATTATCTTCTGCATAGAAGGAGCGTTTCTATATCTAAGATAGAAGATAGATACTTAAGAATGAGTATGTGCTCTCGTGTGAGTCTCGATATGTCTTGACCTAATAATCCGCGCCACTATTCCTGTGCCAAGGTCAAGGGTGTTCATCTGTTGTGAAACTTTGCTCACGAGGTTTTTTACTTTGCACACGGACCAACGAAATTTAGAGGGAACCTTGACTCTAACATGGGACAGCACTCTAACATGGGACAGCACTCTAACATGGGACACCACTCTAACATGGGACACCACTCTAACATGGGACACCACTCTAACATGGGACACCACTCTAACATGGGACACCACTCTAACATGGGACACCACTCTAACATGGGACACCACTCTAACATGGGGCATTCTCTAACATGGGACACCACTCTAACATGGGACACCACTCTAACATGGGACACCACTCTAACATGGGACACCACTCTAACATGGGACACCACACTCTAACATGGGACACCACTCTAACATGGGACACCACACTCTAACATGGGACACCACTCTAACATGGGACACCACTCTAACATGGGACACCACACTCTAACATGGGACACCACTCTAACATGGGACACCACTCTAACATGGGACACCACTCTAACATGGGACAGCACTCGTAAACCTTTCATCCAGGTTTTGTTTGTTCCCCCCCCCCGCACACACATAATACATGTAGTACAGACATGACTTACAATTCAGTTTTGTACACTATCTCTTTAAACAAATGGTTCGTTGTGAGTCACTGACGCTATCAAAGTCAGGAGCGATAAAGTCACCGACGGTTTTCTATAAACAGCGATACCCTACTGACTGGTCACTCGGCCATTGATAGCCCGTGTACTCGTTGTGTGTGTACAATTGTAGGTCCGTGACTTGATGCACTCGGCGTGGCCTCGAGTGGTCTCGAGACCTGAATAAGTTTTAAAATAAAGAATTATATTCAGATGAAGTCAGATATGTCTGTGTCGCGTCATCAACCCCCCCCCCACCCCAATAGTCTTATTGACATGACCTCTAGACTGAAATCGTTTTGTTCCTATGCCATAGAGAGCTAAATGTCGGTACAAAGTTTCCTTCCTAACAACTCAGATCTACTCCACTTCCTCAGTTGACAATGACTGGAACATATTTATGGAAGACGAACTTACACATTGTTAAATATGAGGTTTTGCTGCGAAATGTGTTAGTGTATTGTGTGTGTGTGCGTGCATGTGTGTGTGTGGTTTGTGTATGAGTTGTGTGGTGATGTATGTGTGTGGTTGTTTGTTGAGCAGAAAGATGTATCTCAGATTGAGCAACAATAAAAGCGACTGACGTTGTTGACAGTTGGATCCCTCCACCCCCCCCTCCCCAAACCCCCCTCCCCATTCCCCCCCCCCGCGTGTACGAGTCTTGATTGGTTCGTTGTTTTCCCTGGTCAGTGCTGGACCAGTGTCTACCACAATAACATCCCGATCTATTTGGCTAAGCGACATCGATTACGCCCGGGCACATCGATTACGGTAAACGTAATGAAACGTAATGAAACCTGTTGATCGTTGCACATTCTCGGAAATGACTTCATCTGTATTACTGTCTCGTGCAGGGCCGGACAAACGGAAGTGACGTCAATGTCAAAGAGTTAATGGAAAAAAGGAGGGTGGCCTCTTCTTTCTGCACACATCAAACTGTACACATGTACACATCAGACGTAACTACTGTACACATGTACACATCAGACAGAACTACTGTACACATGCACACATCAGACAGGACTACTGTACACATGTACACATCAGACAGGACTACTGTACACATGTACACATCAGACAGAACTACTGTACACATGCACACATCAGACAGGACTACTGTACACATGTACACATCAGACAGGACTACTGTACACATGTACACATCAGACAGAACTACTGTACACATGTACACATCAGACAGGACTACTGTACACATGTACACATCAGACAGAACTACTGTACACATGTACACATCAGACAGAACTACTGTACGCATCTACACATCAGACAGAACTACTGTACACATGTACACATCAGACAGAACTACTGTACACATGTACACATCAGACAGAACTACTGTACACATGTACACGTACTTACCGTGTACACATCAAACTGTACACATGTACACATCAAACAGAACTACTGTATTGTACCGTGTACACATCAGACAGAACTACTGTATTTTACCGTGTACACATCAGACAGAACTACTGTATTGTACCGAGTACACATCAGACAGAACTACTGTATTGTACGTGTACACATCAGACAAAACTACTGTATTGCACCGTGTACACATCAGACAGAACTACTGTATTGTACCGAGTACACATCAGACAGAGCTACTGTATTGTACCGAGTACACATCAGACAGAACTACTGTATTGTACCGAGTACACATCAGACAGAACTACTGTATTGTACCGAGTACCCACTGGCATATCGGGAGGGTCACCCCGGTTTGACAGGAATGTGACGTGTACTTTGTGACGTCATGTAAGTAACGATGTTTTTAAAGACAAGTAGGTCCAACCTATCCCCCCCCCCGCAGTGAGATACTGGGGTAATAGTTTGGGTAATAATGGGGTAATATTGAGTAATAAAGGGGTAATAGTTTGGGTAATAATGGGGTAATGTTTGGGTAATAATGGGGTAAAAGTTTGGGTTATAATGGGGTAATAGTTTGGGTAATAATGGGGTGATATTGATTAATAATGGGGTAATAATGGGGTAATCGTATTGGTAATAATGGGGTAATGTTTGGGTAATAATGGGGTAATAGTATGGGTAATAATGGGGTAATGTTTGGTTAATAATGGGGTAATGTTTGGGTAATAATGGGGTAATAGTATGGGTAATAATGGGGTAATGTTTGGGTAATAATGGGGTAATAGTTAGGTAAATAATGGGGTAATAGTTTGGGTAATAATGGGGTAATGTTTGGGTAATAATGGGGTAATGTTTGGGTAATAATGGGGTAATAGTTTAGGTAATATTGGGGTAATAGTTTGGGTAATATTGGGGTAATAGTTTGGATAATAATGGTGTAATAATGGGGTAATTTTTGAGTAATAATGGGGCAATATTGGATAATAAGGGGGGATTTTTTGGGGTAATAGTTTGGGTAATAATGGTGTAATAGTTTGGGTAATAATGGTGTAATGTTTGGGTAATAATGGGGTAATATGGGTAATAATGGGGTAATAGTTTTGGTAATACAGACAGGTCATCAGAGACAACAACGGCGGGTTATCTCCCGTAGTTATCCAATGTCATTAAAAGCTGTATACTGGATAGAGAGAGCTGGATTGATTGGACCACGGGGTTGTGTTTCGTGATGGGGAATGCTTCTATCCCTACCGAGCTCATCACTCGTCTGGTCTTTATCATGGGGGGGGCGGGGCTGGCAGTTTATTGTTTCTGTAAATTCTCGTTGGTTGGGGAGGGGGGGCTGGTGAGGACGTCAATATTTGCTTCTTCGTGGGCGTAACAAATGTTTATTTATCAATATATAAGAGTGGTTGCATTAAGGGCGGGGAGGGTATAAAAAGTTTGACTTTTAAAAGCGTATCAACAAAGAAAGTTATCGCTGGGGTCTTTGGCTGTGACCTGTCCAGACACAAATGTTGGTAGCGACGATGACCTGTCTCTATTGCTGGCTCTATTTTGGCTGCTATTGCTACCCCAAGTCCAGTATTAGAACACCTGCATGTATAGAGCCCTCCCCCAAGTCCAGTATTAGAACACCTGCATGTCTAGGGCCCTCCCCCATGTCCAGTATTAGAACACCTGCATGTCTAGGGCCCCCCTCCCCCAAGTCTAACTCTCCCCCTAACTCTAAGCTGAGATTGTAAGACAGGAAGGGAAGCAATGTCCGTGATAAATACCTTCGTGACCTGACGTCACAGTGTACACACGAGCATGTCTAGGCCCCCCCCAAGTCTAACTCTCCCCCTAACTCTAAGCTGAGATTGTAAGACAGGAAGGCCCCCCCCCTAACTCTAAGCTGAGATTGTAAGACAGGAAGCCCCCCCCCCTAACTCTAAGCTGAGCTTGTAAGACAGGAAGGGAAGCAATGTCCGTGATAAATACCTTCGTGACCTGACGTCACAGTGTACACACGAGCATGGAGTTTGTAAATTTGAAGGATGCGGGAGTAAACAAGACCAGGCCGTGAGATGACAACATGGTCAGGGGCGCAAAGGCGGATAAACTTTGGTTTTGTGCACTTTGACTTGAATGAGTTGCTCCCCTTTGTCTATTCGCCCACCCCTCCCCGAAACAAATAGGTCAAAAATGGCGCCATGTAATCTTAGATAACAACTATCAAATCTTGGATGACAACTATCAAATCGTGGATGACAGCTATCAAATCTTGGATGACAACTATCAAGTCTAAGATGACTTATTTCAAGTCTTTGATGACATACCGTATATCAAGTCTTAGATGACAACTATCACGTCTTTGATGATAACTATCAAGTCTAAGATGACAACTATCACGTCTTTGATGATAACTATCAAGTCTAAGATGACAACTGTCACGTCTTTGATGACAAATTATTACTCTAACGTATTTTAGGCAGCCAATATTTGAGTAAACCAATGACGTCATGTCCTGCATGTCTGTTGTCACGTGATTTAACACGTCACAGGAAGTAGGGAGTGTTTGGGCCACTATGTTGACAAGTGCTCAAGTTTCATTCATGGCGGTTGTTCCGTTCATGAATAATGTGCGCGTCTTCTTCTATTCGGCTATGTCTACGGCTTCCTTACATAATTCACACACCACAGAACCATTCGATACTATAATTGGAGACTGTCTATTCGCACGATCATATTCACCATGACAACCGTGTTGTAATTGATGCTAACGGCATGGTATGAAGGATTTTGTTTGTTTGCGGGACTGTATGTTTGGGATACGTCTGCTAATATGTCTCATAGTATGATACCATGATACATGATACCATGATACATCTATCTGATCGTCTGATTCTATTATCAAGGAACAACACTCCGCCACTTTCTCTCTCTCTCTCTCTCTCTCTCTCTCTCTCTCTCTCTCTCTCTCTCTCTCTCTCTCTCTCTCACTCTCACTCTCTCTCTCTCTCTCTCTCTATGTGCTGTAACACACAAATATTTCTGATGTGTTATAACACGCCAATATCTCTAGTGTGTAGTAACACGCCAATATCTCTAGTGTGTAGTAACACGCCAATATCTCTAGTGTGTAGTAACACGCCAATAACTCTAGTGTGTAGTAACACGCCAATAACTCTAGTGTGTAGTAACACGCCAATATCTCTAGTGTGTAGTAACACGCCAATAACTCTGGTGTGTAGTAACACACATCTGTGTCTCATGACACAGCTTTGTTTAGTACACATGGAGTCCACTAAGGTAGAAACAAAGGGAGCGAACTGTCAAGTGATTTCGAGTTGGCTTTCCCAAAATTCACAGAATTATTTCCAGATGTTTTTTTTTAAAATATCTCCCGCCTCACATCTCCCACCTCACATCTCCCACCTCACATATCTCGCCTCATATCTCCCGCCTCACATCTCCCGCCTCACATCTCCCGCCTCACGTATCTTGCCTCATATCTCCCGCCTCATATCTCCTGCCTCATATCTCCCGCCTAATATCTCCTGCCTCATATCTCCCGCCTAATATCTCCTTCTTTGTCGTATGCTCCTTTTAGTTCCTTCCCTTACATAAACGTAAATATCTATCAGACACATCTACTTTAAACAAAAATATTCATAAAACTATTCAGTTGTTTGCTTTTTGTTTCCAAGAAATATGAGAGCATGAAGCAATAATTTTAATTAAACGAGTGCTGGTACTGAATAAAAAATGTGTTCGATTAATGGGGAAAAATTAATTGATTAATTTCAATTAATTATATTTTTATAACGCAAATATAGATCCCGTTAAGTTGCGATTCAATATTTTCACGAAATCGGTTAACTCGCGATAATTTCAGGGCCACAAATCCCGTTCTGCAAGAATTAAGGAAGAAAAACATTTTTGTTTACGTCTAAATAAATTATAATAATACGTGGGGAAAGTATGTACGTAACCAAAAATAGAAATTATTCATTAAATTGAGGAAAAAAATATTCGAAATATTTTCTTAAATTTTAATCGATCAAATTAATTTCAATCGATTAAAATTTTTAACGATTAATCGATTAACTATCTGTTAATATCCGCATCCCTACTTTAAATCGAATAAGAGGAATTAGCATAAACAAGATTTTATGTTACTTATGGCACGTGACAGTCGTGTTCACTTCAACTTATGGCACGTGACAGTCGTGTTCACTTCAACTTATGGCACGTGACAGTCGTGTTCACTTCAACTATGACAGCGTGTCACTTCAATGACACGTGACAGTCGTGTTCACTTCAACTTATGGCACGTGACAGTCGTGTTCACTTCAACTTACACAAGCTGCTGTAAAAGTTCTAATGAGACTGTGCACATTTGGGCTATTAGAAAGTCATTCGTCGTTTGGTTGGGAGGTGGGGGGGGAGGGGGGTGTTTCGTTTGGAGTAACACTTTAATTATATCAATATTTTATCGAGAAATATTTTTACCCGGAAACAAGGATAAAGCAAATGTTCCATTCAGACATCTGGTGCTAGGAAACTTTCTTTCAAATAGCTCATGAGTTTGGAAGGTTATTCTCTCCCTCCCTCCCTCCCTCCCTCCCCGTCTCCCTCCTTCCCTCTCTCCGTCCCACCCCCTCTCTCTCTCCGCCCTCCCCCTCTTTCTCCCTCTCCCCTCTCTGTCCCATCCCTCTCTCCCTCTCCCCTCTCTGTCCCCACCCCTTTCTCTCCTTCCCTCCTCTCTCTCCCCCCTCTCTCTCATCTAGTATATTTTCTCCTTATTTTCTATATATCCCGTCTCTCTTTATCCCTCCCTCTTTAACCTCCATTTTTCTTCCTCCCCACCCTCATCCTCTCTCTCTCACACACACACAAAGCAAGCACACACACACACACCGTTATGTATAATACATATATTATATTCCAGCAATTTAACGCCCACAAGTGGCGCCACCTCTCAAGTGCCAATGGGGCAAGTTATAAAAAAAAATTGAATTGAGATGGCACAAAACTATTTTTAGACTCCATGGCTAAATATATGGCCTCACAATCATTTCTGTTTGTTTTAAAATAGACATGATGACGTGCGGCTGTGTGGTCCAGACACCTTAAAGAGTGTGAATGGCTTGTTTGTGGTCCAGACACCTTAAAGAGTGTGAATGGCTTGTTTGTGGTCCAGACACCTTAAAGAGTGTGAATGGCTTGTTTGTGGTCCAGACACCTTAAAGAGTGTGAATGGCTTGTTTGTGGTCCAGACACCTTAAAGAGTGTGAATGGCTTGTTTGTGGTCCAGACACCTTAAAGAGTGTGAATGGCTTGTTTGTGGTCCAGACACCTTAAGGAGTGTGAATGGCTTGTTTGTGGTCCAGACACCTTAAAGAGTGTGAATGGATTGTTTGTGGTCCAGACACCTTAAAGAGTGTGAATGGCTTGTTTGTGGTGCAGAAATAAACTTGGCATTTTGGTGCCAATAATCTTTTCACCCATGTTGTTGTTTGTTTGAGTCAGTAGTATGTACCATCATATTTGTGTTGTAAAGATGGTTGCTACATGAGAGGCGGGGACTCTTACTTCTGGAGAATGTTGCTACTTTAGAAGGCGAGGTTATGAGAGAACACTACTACTACTACTGCTTGATATTTACATTTGAAACTCAGTGTAATCCCTGCAGCTAACAAACTGATCGGAATGATTGTCCCAGCTAATTTGATTTTATGCTTCAACAAAGACTTCTACTAGATTCTATCGCACTTGCGACATAGAAAGGTGGTACATAAGACAGATAGTCTGAGATAGAAAGGTGGTACATAAGACAGATAGTCTGAGATAGAAAGGTGGTACATAAGACAGATAGTCTGAGATAGAAAGGTGGTACATAAGACAGATAGTCTGAGATAGAAAGGTGGTACATAAGACAGATAGTCTGAGATAGAAAGGTGGTACATAAGACAGATAGTCTGAGATAGAAAGGTGGTACATAAGACAGATAGTCTGAGATAGAAAGGTGGTACATAAGACAGATAGTCTGAGATAGAAAGGTGGTACATAAGACAGATAGTCTGAGATAGAAAGGTGGTACATAAGACAGATAGTCTGAGATAGAAAGGTGGTACATAAGACAGATAGTCTGAGATAGAAAGGTGGTACATAAGACAGATAGTCTGAGATAGAAAGGTGGTACATAAGACAGATAGTCTGAGATAGAAAGGTGGTACATAAGACAGATAGTCTGAGATAGAAAGGTGGTACATAAGACAGATAGTCTGAGATAGAAAGGTGGTACATAAGACAGATAGTCTGAGATAGAAAGGTGGTACATAAGACAGATAGTCTGAGATAGAAAGGTGGTACATAAGACAGATAGTCTGAGATAGAAAGGTGGTACATAAGACAGATAGTCTGAGATAGAAAGGTGGTACATAAGACAGATAGTCTGAGATAGAAAGGTGGTACATAAGACAGATAGTCTGAGATAGAAAGGTGGTACATAAGACAGATAGTCTGAGATAGAAAGGTGGTACATAAGACAGATAGTCTGAGATAGAAAGGTGGTACATAAGACAGATAGTCTGAGATAGAAAGGTGGTACATAAGACAGATAGTCTGAGATAGAAAGGTGGTACATAAGACAGATAGTCTGAGATAGAAAGGTGGTACATAAGACAGATAGTCTGAGATAGAAAGGTGGTACATAAGACAGATAGTCTGAGATAGAAAGGTGGTACATAAGACAGATAGTCTGAGATAGAAAGGTGGTACATAAGACAGATAGTCTGAGATAGAAAGGTGGTACATAAGACAGATAGTCTGAGATAGAAAGGTGGTACATAAGACAGATAGTCTGAGATAGAAAGGTGGTACATAAGACAGATAGTCTGAGATAGAAAGGTGGTACATAAGACAGATAGTCTGAGATAGAAAGGTGGTACATAAGACAGATAGTCTGAGATAGAAAGGTGGTACATAAGACAGATAGTCTGAGATAGAAAGGTGGTACATAAGACAGATAGTCTGAGATAGAAAGGTGGTACATAAGACAGATAGTCTGAGATAGAAAGGTGGTACATAAGACAGATAGTCTGAGATAGAAAGGTGGTACATAAGACAGATAGTCTGAGATAGAAAGGTGGTACATAAGACAGATAGTCTGAGATAGAAAGGTGGTACATAAGACAGATAGTCTGAGATAGAAAGGTGGTACATAAGACAGATAGTCTGAGATAGAAAGGTGGTACATAAGACAGATAGTCTGAGATAGAAAGGTGGTACATAAGACAGATAGTCTGAGATAGAAAGGTGGTACATAAGACAGATAGTCTGAGATAGAAAGGTGGTACATAAGACAGATAGTCTGAGATAGAAAGGTGGTACATAAGACAGATAGTCTGAGATAGAAAGGTGGTACATAAGACAGATAGTCTGAGATAGAAAGGTGGTACATAAGACAGATAGTCTGAGATAGAAAGGTGGTACATAAGACAGATAGTCTGAGATAGAAAGGTGGTACATAAGACAGATAGTCTGAGATAGAAAGGTGGTACATAAGACAGATAGTCTGAGATAGAAAGGTGGTACATAAGACAGATAGTCTGAGATAGAAAGGTGGTACATAAGACAGATAGTCTGAGATAGAAAGGTGGTACATAAGACAGATAGTCTGAGATAGAAAGGTGGTACATAAGACAGATAGTCTGAGATAGAAAGGTGGTACATAAGACAGATAGTCTGAGATAGAAAGGTGGTACATAAGACAGATAGTCTGAGATAGAAAGGTGGTACATAAGACAGATAGTCTGAGATAGAAAGGTGGTACATAAGACAGATAGTCTGAGATAGAAAGGTGGTACATAAGACAGATAGTCTGAGATAGAAAGGTGGTACATAAGACAGATAGTCTGAGATAGAAAGGTGGTACATAAGACAGATAGTCTGAGATAGAAAGGTGGTACATAAGACAGATAGTCTGAGATAGAAAGGTGGTACATAAGACAGATAGTCTGAGATAGAAAGGTGGTACATAAGACAGATAGTCTGAGATAGAAAGGTGGTACATAAGACAGATAGTCTGAGATAGAAAGGTGGTACATAAGACAGATAGTCTGAGATAGAAAGGTGGTACATAAGACAGATAGTCTGAGATAGAAAGGTGGTACATAAGACAGATAGTCTGAGATAGAAAGGTGGTACATAAGACAGATAGTCTGAGATAGAAAGGTGGTACATAAGACAGATAGTCTGAGATAGAAAGGTGGTACATAAGACAGATAGTCTGAGATAGAAAGGTGGTACATAAGACAGATAGTCTGAGATAGAAAGGTGGTACATAAGACAGATAGTCTGAGATAGAAAGGTGGTACATAAGACAGATAGTCTGAGATAGAAAGGTGGTACATAAGACAGATAGTCTGAGATAGAAAGGTGGTACATAAGACAGATAGTCTGAGATAGAAAGGTGGTACATAAGACAGATAGTCTGAGATAGAAAGGTGGTACATAAGACAGATAGTCTGAGATAGAAAGGTGGTACATAAGACAGATAGTCTGAGATAGAAAGGTGGTACATAAGACAGATAGTCTGAGATAGAAAGGTGGTACATAAGACAGATAGTCTGAGATAGAAAGGTGGTACATAAGACAGATAGTCTGAGATAGAAAGGTGGTACATAAGACAGATAGTCTGAGATAGAAAGGTGGTACATAAGACAGATAGTCTGAGATAGAAAGGTGGTACATAAGACAGATAGTCTGAGATAGAAAGGTGGTACATAAGACAGATAGTCTGAGATAGAAAGGTGGTACATAAGACAGATAGTCTGAGATAGAAAGGTGGTACATAAGACAGATAGTCTGAGATAGAAAGGTGGTACATAAGACAGATAGTCTGAGATAGAAAGGTGGTACATAAGACAGATAGTCTGAGATAGAAAGGTGGTACATAAGACAGATAGTCTGAGATAGAAAGGTGGTACATAAGACAGATAGTCTGAGATAGAAAGGTGGTACATAAGACAGATAGTCTGAGATAGAAAGGTGGTACATAAGACAGATAGTCTGAGATAGAAAGGTGGTACATAAGACAGATAGTCTGAGATAGAAAGGTGGTACATAAGACAGATAGTCTGAGATAGAAATGGTCAGGGTATCTAATGAAATGACAGATAGTCTGAGATAGAAAGGTGGTATTTAATGAGCATGTGATTACCTCCCGTTTGCACTCACTCAGTTTTATCTGGTGCGGACCGTGGAAAGGGAAATATTCGGCGCCAGACATTAAGTATGAAGATTTGCTGACACTGGTAGAGATAGCACTGGAATGCGAGGTGGTGCCCCACGGTTCGCACCAGTGTGGACGAGGCTTGGCACACACAGTGCGCACCATTGTGGACGGAGTCGCATGGCCGTATGGGCTCGTGGGTGTGCTTGCGGATAATCGCTCTCCTCCCCCTTTCTGAATTACCCCCCCCCCGCGCCGTGATTTACAATCGTAGTGTACTGTACTGTCCTGTGAGTGAGTAAGAGAGAGCACTCGCCTCGGCCTAGAAATGATATCAAGGCCTACGGTTTTCATTCATCGTCTCCCCCTAGGCGATTGGCCGCATTGCGTGTTACAGTTATGGCTTCCAGGTGGCGCGACTGCTCTAGCAGACGTGCAGCAGTTGTGATGATGGGAGGGTTATGGGGGGGGGTATAAGTATGGCAAGAGACGGGTGCTATTGCTACAAGATTTTTGTCGTTATTTGTTTCGACATTCGAGAATTCCAGTCTGAATAACTCAACATTTGATCAGTTGTAAGGCTGTAAGTCCTAGTTACATTACGAGGTAACACTGCGGCACCTCCCGACCTACAATATACCTTCTACTTCACACATCTCTGTTTATTGACATACAATACAACTTCTACTGCACATCTCTGTTTATTGACCTACCATACACCTTCTACTGCACATCTCTGTTTATTGACCTACAATACACCTTCTACTTCACACATCTCTGTTTATTGACCTACAATACACCTTCTACTTCACACATCTCTGTTTATTGACCTAATGTTTGCCTCCTACATCTGCCCACCTCTCTGTTTAATGACCTAATGTTTGCCTCCTACATCTGCCCACCTCTCTGTTTATTGACCTAATGTTTATCTCCTACATCTGCACACATCTCTGTTTAATGACCTAATGTTTGCCTCCTACATCTGCACACATCTCTGTTTAATGACCTAATGTTTGCCTCCTACATCTGCCCACCTCTCTGTTTAATGACCTAATGTTTGCCTCCTACATCTGCACACATCTCTGTTTAATGACCTAATGTTTATCTCCTACATCTGCACACATCTCTGTTTATTGACCTAATGTTTGCCTCCTACATCTGCACACATCTCTGTTTAATGACCTAATGTTTGCCTCCTACATCTGCACACATCTCTGTTTAATGACCTAATGTTTATCTCCTACATCTGCACACATCTCTGTTTATTGACCTAATGTTTGCCTCCTACATCTGCACACATCTCTGTTTAATGACCTAATGTTTGCCTCCTACATCTGCACACATCTCTGTTTAATGACCTAATGTTTGCCTCCTACATCTGCACACATCAGTCCCTTTCATTACAAAACATTCGTCATCCTAATTGATGAAAGGGACTGTATCTGTCGTATTTACTATTGACAGTACTTGTATTTACTATTGACAGTACTTCTATTTACCATTGACAGTACTTGTATTTACTATTGACAGTACTTGTATTTACTATTGACAGTACTTGTATTTACTATTGACAGTACTTGTATTTACTATTGACAGTACTTGTATTTACTATTGACAGTACTTGTATTTACTATTGACAGTACTTGTATTTACTATTGACAGTACTTGTATTTACTATTGACAGTACTTCTATTTACTATTGACAGTACTTGTATTTACTATTGACAGTACTTCTATTTACTATTGACAGTACTTGTATTTACTATTGACAGTACTTGTATTTCTATTGGTTATTTTAGCAACACTTTGATTTAAACCAGCTGCCATTACCGGCATAGCTCAAGTAGCTGAATGCTAGAAGTGCAACCAGCGATCCACGTTGTATTGACAACTATGGGGGGACAAACATATAGGTTTTATAAATTGTTGTTGTTTTTGTTTTTTTTAATCCCTTATATTAACTTCACCGCCGTCTCTGTCTTGGGCCCGCCCGCGGAAAAACAATTCAAAAATGACCCACTTCCCGTGAAGCCATCGAGCTGAAATTTGGCACACGGACCCGTGTCACCTAACAATGCATCGTATCAAAATCTCAGATCGATCGAACGTACCGTAATTAAATTAATGCATTTTTAGTTTATCTATTATCTATATAAACTATATGTAGCGGTCGCTATGTATACATTTTACGGGTCACTTGACTTCAGGCCAGTCACCGGTGAACACATCTCGTGTTTAAACCAGGTGTACCGGCGTGCTTTTGTTTACATTTTGCGTGTCATGCTGAGCTCGATCCTGCAATCGGTGACAAGACCTTTCCCCTCTCCCAATCCCCCCCCCCGGGTTAAAAGCAAAGTTGAGTTAAGACAGATTCAGTCTGTAAATATTCGTCGCATTTGAACATGATCAATACTTTTAGTTATGTCTCATATATAAGTATAAAGGATTTATAGTCAAAAACTTTGTTTTTACGGGTTTGTTTTATTACTTCATAGATCTATATATTGATCAGAAAATAAAATCAATAAATGGAGTTATTGCTCTCAACCAAATTGAACACCATATATAACAACATAATACAAAACATACTAAACCGGAATTAGCTGCCCTTCATATTATATTATACCAGCAACAAAGCCCGTCCAAGGACGTTCCGCCACCGTTCGGTGGCATGTTGTAACTCCCCTCCAACAGCCGTCTCGACCTGCATTACATGTGCGTCACGTCAAAAATACTATTCATTATAGTTAAAATAAATAACTCGTAAAAACAGAGCTTTTGACTATAAATCCCAACGCATAACTCAAATAAAGTCTTGGAAGAAATACTGCACCAAAAATAACTCGTCTTGAACGTCCGCGTAAACGTGTTCAATATGATTGGCTGTAGGAGTCATATGTATTTGAGGGACCAATCGCTTTAGATGACGGGACAGAACATCGCCTTTTATTATATAGGATTATATGTGCACGATCTCTTACCCTGGTAAATCCATTTCTTTATTTCCTCCTTTAATGACGTCATAACAAAATATTGGAGCATTTTTCTTTGGGGCAGGAGATCGATATATCGCCAGTACAAACAGTGGATCGATATATCGCCAGTACAAACAGGGGATCGATATATCACCAGTACAAACAGTGGATCGATATATCACCAGTACAAACAGTGGATCGATTTATCACCAGTACAAACAGTGGATCGATATATCACCAGTACAAAGATTTCAGCAGAATGTAGAAGCTGTACATTTGCGTCTGCCTCTATTGCACTTTGCTTGTTCTTGCATATGTTCTTCTTATCTTTCATATTTGTCATTACTTCTGTCAGCAATTTTCAGGGAGATATTTTAACTTCAATTTAGTTACTGTGAGGATGTTAGACTTTATCATAACCAGGCAATAACCTCTTTCTTGTTAGACTTTATCATAACCAGGCAATAACCTCTTTCTTGTTAGACTTTATCATAACCAGGCAATAACCTCTTTCTTGTTAGACTTTATCATAACCAGGCAATAACCTCTTTCTTGTTAGACTTTATCATAACCAGGCAATAACCACTTTCTTGTTAGACTTTATCATAACCAGGCAATAACCACTTTCTTGTTAGACTTTATCATAACCAGGCAATAACCACTTTCTTGTTAGACTTTATCATAACCAGGCAATAACCTCTTTCTTGTCTTCCACAGAGCGGAATGGATCTCTATGATCAGCCCAATCGAAGCTTACAGGACTATGATGTTCCTCCCAGTCACAGAGGCTCTATGGACTCCTCCTACTTGGACAAGGCCAGAAGAGTCTCTCACGATTCCAGGAATTCATCGGGTTCAAGGAAAGCCTCCCTGGGCGATGACTTGTATGACACGCCTCCTTCCAGCAAGCGAGGCTCTGTTGAAACTGCCGCTGGTATTTATGATACACCGCCCAGCAGCAAGAGGGCATCGAGCGAGAGAACTCCACCGCACAGCAACCGGTCATCGGCATCCAGAGACTCTGCCTCCAATCTACTTTCAACTGGCTCCCCAAGTCAGTTGTCCTTGAGCAGCAGCCATAATGCCCTTGGAATACCCATGGTGGTCAAACGGAGAAGCTCAAATTCAAGTGATAACTGCTACGAGACACCTCCAGGAAGCAACCGGTCATCCCTTGAAAGGATTTTATCCGAGGAAGGCCCGCCAATATACGAGTCACTCTCAGCGGCCAACTCAACAGAGAATCTTAACGAGCCCACTTACGACACGCCCCCTGTCAGAAGCCACGCCCTGTCCCATGCAAGTCCAGCCTCCCAGTCTAGTCTTCGGTCCACAGGCTCTAGCGAGTCCCTCCTCTCGAATACATCCGGTGTCAGCAGTGCCCGACTGTCACATACAAACAGTCTTCCAGACTCGGCTCGCTCTAGCATGGATCTTCCAGCTGAGACGTACGACATCCCTCCCTCAGTAGCTCAAGACGCTGACAGGTCACGTAAGCAATTATCAACAGACTCCGGCCTAGGGTTCTACGACAGCCCCATCAACTCTAGGCCATCCTCCACCAATTCTAACACACTGACACCTTCTTCAGAAGGCCTGAGGACATCCCAGTCATCGTTTGACTGTAAGTCCACACCTCCGGCCAGGGATATTAAACGCAGCAAAAGTCTGGAGCATGCCCTTGATGACCTCTATGACACACCAAAAAACAACGCCCCAAAAATTTCTCACAAGAAACTCGGTGGGTCTTCCGGCTACTGCTCATCCAGCGCCATTAACGAGTCATCTGGCGTTTATGACATTCCTCCTCAGGCAATGAGGGACTCGGTCATTTCAGTGAGATCTGACTCATCAGACGAGAACCAAAGATTTTCGTCATCAAGTTTCGATGCCGACCAGCGACTTTCGGATGTTCCCATTTGGGATGAACTTCTCCTGGATCTAGACTCGGCTCTGGAGATGCTCACCAAACGTCAACAGGATGTGTCCAAAGCTACGAGCAGGCTCAACAGCTTTGTGAACAACACCTGGCGTGCCCGCGGGAGCCTAGAGAAAACTCTGTATGACATAAAGGTATCATGCTCCCTCGTCAAGAACTCCCTCCAGGACTTTGTAGACTTTGCTCACGGGAGTATCGCCAATGCTCTGAGAATCCCTGACCGGCAGCTGGCCGGGAGGTTACAGAAATACCTTTCACCTCTACAGAGCACTCTCGAGTGTGTCAATAAATCATTCACAAACCTTGAAGACTTAAAGTGGCAGGTGTCCTTATTGGCCGAGCCCCTGGATAAAAGCAAGCCCGATGACCTCAGTCAAATTGCTCTGGTTTCAAAGGAACTGTTGCCAGAGGTCAAGAAAATGGCCTCCTTTATTCAAAGCCACAGCAATATTTTATTTAAAAAAGCTGTCAGTGGAGAGAACAGGAAGCCTGCGGCTGCCAAACCACCGATAGGACCAAAGTCCTCTGACGGCAATGGCATCAAGGGTCCCGGATATGGATTCGGAAAACAGAAAGGCATTCAGCATCGTCCACTTCCAGCTGTACCAGGGGATCGTCCAGTACCATCTCCGTCTGCTGGACCTCCAGTCCTGCCCAAATCTAAGGTGTCGTTGTATGACATCAAGAATGCACTGCACAAAGACGACTACGCAGAGTGTGATGAGGTCTGTGAAGACAGAGACCTTGACAGGGTCAACAAGGATGAAACATTGACATCTTCACAGGAATATGATTATGTACAGTTAGACTCTAAAGAGTTGCTCAGCAGATCCCAGAGTAAAAACAGTTTGTCTGGTTCTGAAGGCAGACAACTTTTAGACAAAGATGGGGACAACTCAGTTTCTAATGATGGACACAGTCACTTGAGGGATTATAAGGACAACAATGGTATAAACAAAGTTACTAATGATATGAGATCATGTAATGTCAAATTTGGGGAAGTGGACATGATTCCTGTCAAAGAGGCAGCCACTGGTCAATCAGAGACTTTCAACACACCAGAGAATATTAACAACACCAGGGTAGAAGACAGTGGCAGCCTTGACAGTGGCAGTCTTGACAGTGGCAGTCCAAGTTATGACACGTCAGACCTGAAAACACCAGTTAACACCAACTCCTCCATGTCGGAAGGATCAAAGTTTATCCTCCCAGCCCCCACTCTGGATGCCCTGTCCCACCAACCAGAAGCCCTTGACCCCAATGACCTCCAGGTCCTTGTCTTCTACACAGAGCAAATGAACTCACACTCCACCCTCCTGGGAAATGCCGTTGATGCATTCATCGGCGTCGTCAATGCCAAGCAGCCCCCAAACGTGTTTATATCTCACAGCAAGTTTGTCATAGTCTCGGCACACAAACTGGTGCACATTGGCGACAGCATTCACAGGAACTTGATCAGCAACAACGTCAGCGCCCGCATCATGCACTGTGCCAACCATCTGTGTGACTGTCTCAAGGCGTCTGTCACTGCAACAAAGACGGCGGCTTTGCAGTACCCGTCCCCGCCAGCCATACAAGAAATGGTGGATAGAGTTATCGCAGTCTCGCATGCTGCACATGAGTTGAAAGTTGTTATAACCCAAGCAGCCAAGCAATAACACAAAGAAATTGCTCAGTAATTTGTTGAAACTCCTGTAGATAAGATGAAGGAAGAATCAAAGAAATTGTTTTGCTAAGAAGAATTTTTTGTGCTTTTCCTAATTCATTTGATTTAATTAGTTCTTAGGTACTGAATAATAATTATTTTTTTATAAAATTAGTCACTTGTATTCTGTAGGTTGTCATTTCAGTAAGACAAAAATTGTTTGTTTACCTTTTATTACTATAGTAAATAGTAATAGGGGTTATTTATAGAACCCCTTCAGAGCTGAAAGTATTTCAATGGAACAGGAGGTCTGGGGCACTGGGACATTCTCTCTCATCTAGGTCCTGGGCACTGGGACATTCTCTCTCATCAAGGTCTGGGGCACTGGGACATTCTCTCTCATCTAGGTCTGGGGCACTGGGACATTCTCTCTCATCTAGGTCCTGGGCACTGGGACATTCTCTCTCATCAAGGTCTGGGGCACTGGGACATTCTCTCTCATCTCGATCTGGGGCACTGGGACATTCTCTCTCATCTAGGTCTGGGGCACTGGGACATTCTCTCTCATCTAGGTCTGGGGCACTGGGACATTCTCTCTCATCTAGGTCTGGGGCACTGGGACATTCTCTCTCATCTAGGTCTGGGGCACTGGGACATTTTTCTCATCAAATCTTTCACTCAGGAAATGACCATCTGTCATTTCACTCTCATGGTAATATTGAAATAATAAACTTACTATTAAATTGTTAGATTCCGACAAATCTAATTGTTCATTTCTTCTAATGCCTTTAAGTCAGTCTAACTCACCAGGTGTCACCGGAGTTTGATTGGTGGCATCGTATGCGTGAGTCATCAGGTATGACTTCCTATTCTATAGCTCTACTGCCGTTAGCTCAAGATATGTGTCATCTCTATAATAAGTGAATACATTCCTAACAATCTAGTGACATCCATAATCTGCTCAAGCACATATTTATGTGCATTCATACGTGTTTACAGAAGTTAACGTGAAATAATCTAATTATGGTTTTTTCTGCTTTTTTATTTTGTTTAAAGACAAAAGAAATGTTTTATCAGCATCATAGGTATAGAGCATCACAGCATCATAGGTATAGAGCATCACAGCATCATAGGTATAGAGCATCACAGCATCATAGGTATAGAGCATCACAGCATCATAGGTATAGAGCATCACAGCATCATAGGTATAGAGCATCACAGCATCATAGGTATAGAGCATCACAGCATCATAGGTATAGAGCATCACAGCATCATAGGTATAGAGCATCACAGCATCATAGGTATAGAGCATCACAGCATCATAGGTATAGAGCATCACAGCATCATAGGTATAGAGCATCACAGCATCATAGGTATAGAGCATCACAGCATCATAGGTATAGAGCATCACAGCATCATAGAGGTATAGAGCATCACAGCATCATAGGTATAGAGCATCACAGCATCATAGAGGTGTAGGGATCATCAATGTGTTATTACTTAAACTTAATTTTGTTTTCATTATTCATTACAGCCTGTGGCCTGTAGTATTGTAGATTAATATATGTTTAGACGCTATGGGATTTTTTTTAAAGGTTAAATTTGTATTGCCTGACAAGGTTATATTTGTATTGCCTGACAAGATTCAGATGATAATAAGTTAGAGGATGAAAATTGCTTGTCATTTAGCTAAGAAGATCCTTTTTAAAAAATATCTAATAAACTTGCGACAAAAATTTTACAATGAAATTTAAAAAAATTGTATATTTGAATGAACTGCTAATGTTCTGACATTGTACTATATGTCTGGCACATCACATCCGGTTTAGCTGACATTTTACTAGGTTAGAAATTATAACTGACATAAAAATGGATTTAATTTGTTTGGTTTTAGCATTTTTTAATGGCTTTGTTCCTGCAATAATGACAGTTATTAGATGCCTTCTTTTGCACAGACGGCAATTTCACAGCTTTGAAAAGTTGGTGGTAACATTATTGTTATTGACTCTTTCACACTCACATATGTCACTTTTGCCTTGGGACAAAAAAGAGTTTTGTCATCTGTTGAACCGAGTACACATAAATGTGATCTAAATAAACAAAAGTTTAAAATACAATTAGAAAGCTCTCCTCCTATTTTAGAAATTGGACATCAGGGGTAAAGTACTATTTAAAAACTACTGTTAGTTAAAATGATGGTAATAAAACGTATGTTACCATATTTATTCGTGTATAGCGCGCAATCGTGTATAACGTGCACCCTAAATTTTTTTGTTGAAATTTGGTTTAAATTTTTGTCACTTTCTCCCAGCTCAGACCAATGATTTTCAGTGACAAATGTTGGAAACGTGTGACCAAATATTTATTGACAACATATTTATTGACAACATATTTATTGACAACATACCATGGTAAAGTAAACTACCAGTATAAACACAAATTTCAAATGAAATTTACAAACAATTTAAAATGAGCAAGATGTCCTGCTCAAGCCATTGCGCCAGGCTAAAACAAGCAACGGTAAACACAGGTGGGAGTGCTGGCAAGGTGGTCCGAAAAGATGACGGTCGATTGCCCCGTTAATGCGATCACTGTCATTGGGCCGTCTCAGCATGCATCGGAAATTTTCGTAGATTTTAGATTTCGACCAATCACAGACGGCGTCTCTCCCCTTCGTTCGCATTGGGCTTTTACAGCAAAACTGACCAATCAGTGCTCCGCTTTCAAGAGGGCTTCGTCTCGGATGTAAACAAACATGGCGAACAAAAATTTCATCTTCAAATTTGAAATATTTATGGAGCAGGTGTAAGACCTTGTGTATATCACGCATCTACCGTTTTGGTCGTTGTTTTCTGTATAAAACTTGTGCACTCTATACACGAATATATACGGTAGTTAAATGATGTTAATAAAACTTCTGTCAGTTAAAATGATGGTCATTAGCATCATTGCAAAGTTAATTAATGCTCTCCATACTTTTGGGGTATATTTCTGGGGTATATTTTTGGGGTATATTTTAAAGGGTTGCATTTTGTTATGCCAACATGTCTTCAATTTGCAAAATCAAAATATTGTATAAAGAATTGAGCACACAGCCAATTGTTGGTGTAAATTTTTGGAGCTTTCATTTGTTAAACCATTTCACAACTATTTTTGGGCTTCCAAACTTTGAATCCTTTGAAATGAAAACATTGAGAAGCTTTCCTCCTTTCATTTCTCTTTTGCAATTAAATATTTGTGGAGTATTTTCACCATTTGAAATAACTAATATTATTTATTTCTGAAAAGGTCGTTTGAAACGTGAGGAAGAAAAAATGTTGTTGTGGCATGAGGTTTATTTTAAATTTTCAACCAAACTTTAAAACTCAATTTGGGTTTTTTCAATGGTATTCCTCTAATTTTCATGGCTTGATGTAACACGTTGATGTAACACGTTGATGTAACACATTGATGTAACACATTGATGTAACACATTGATCATGCATTCTTTTATCTATTCATTTTACACCCAGCCTAGATATAATAATTATTTCATGTATTTATATATACTTAATATTTTGTGTTTTACGTACATGTACAAGTGACTCACAGTTTAAAATAAACTGTCATTATGATTTGTGATTTATTTTTACATACATTCAATTTTGTTAGTTGACTATGATGAATGATGTCATTTATGAAAAAAGGAGTGTTCAAAAATGTTTATCTTAATGTAAGTGCCAGTTTGCCAGGAAACTTTTTTCTGACCACTTTGTGACAATATTTTTGTTTGCAAAACTGTAGAAGTTTAAATGGATCTTCCCTAAAACATTAAAAAATGGTCATCAATGGCTCTGCAGCCTATAGAGAGGTTCTGGCCTCATCCCTTGGCTCAGACTTACCCCCCCCCCAGCTGATGTTAAGTCACAACTCTATTTTATTCTTTTATTTAACAATGATCCACACTTTTAATGTTTTGATCATTGTGGCTTCTATTCCTGTATTCAATCTCAACATTGTTGACTGTAATACTGACCGATGCCCACTGTAGTGGAACCAAAAATATCTCCATATTTATAATTTCCAAAGCTAGAAAACAGGAAGACAGTTTTGTTTGCAACTTCATCTTCAGCCTTGAAAAAGGAGTTTATTTAGCAATTGTGTAGGACGTGCCTGTAAGTGTTACACCTATGGCGGATTAAGGGGGGGGGCTGAACGGGCTGCCAGGGGCCCCCGATGATTTAGGGGCCCCCAAATTTAGTATATTTTATAATAAAAATGGACAAATGTTTACACGAATCGCTGAAAATATGATAAATTAATAAAATCTTATCTAAATTATTATTAATCTGATCTCTATTCCGATATAATAGTCTTCAAATAGTAATCCGAAAAACCTGATTTGATAGGCTCACAAAGAGAAATTATTTAAGAATATCACTTATATATCGTAAATTGATAATTTTAGTGCTGAGCTCAGCTGGTCTAATCTGAAGTTTAAAGTCCTTTGGTGCAAGCGGTCGTGGGTTCGATCCCCCGGTAAGGAGTGGCATATTTTTTAATTTTTATTTTTTAAATTGTCTTTTACACTCAATTTTACGTTACCGGCAAACAGTTATTTTTTCGTGTTCGGTTTTTTCATATACAATCTATTTTGCTGAATAGTTACAAGTTACAGTCTTAAATTAGCTGCTAGCAATCATTTTATCTAAAGGTACACTGGATGGATAGGACCCCAGTTTGAATAGCAGCCAGGGGCCCCATGCAGTCTTAATCCGCCCCTGTGTTACACTCTAACTTTTCTACTAATCAGATGTCTAGAAATAAAACACACAAAGTAGAAACAAGAATATTGACTTACTTGGTCCTGTGCTCACATGGATTGTTTCAATCAATTATTAAATAAATGTTTAGGCACTACTGCAAAGCTAGGTGTTCCTATTAATGGAGCAGGAAACCTCCTACTGGCTTTTCCTATTAATAGAGCAGGAAACCTCCTGGGTGTTCCTATTAATAGAACAGGTAAACCTCCTCATAAAAAATCAAATAAAAACATGTTTCTTTAAAACTAAGTTGTTTTTTCAGCCTGTTGCTACTGATGTTAATGACCTTTTGACCTCCCTTTTTTTTAATAACTAACTATGCCTGATAAATGTAACTAAATGACACAAATTTCAATTAAAAAATCAAATGAAATGACTATGACAGAAATAGGTTAATATTAAAATATAATATTAAACCCTCTTCACCGCCATATCAATGTGTTTAAATATGTGAGTGGACATATCAAAATTTGTGTGCTACTAAAATATGAATTATAAATACATGTCACTAAACAATACTAAATATACATTCAATTATTGTACATGTGCATTCATGTTTGTATTTCAACAGTTTACCTTCAGATTATGACATACTACATACACTTGGTGTGGGTAGCCTTTTTGGCTTTCATGATAATTATCTAGGAAATAAATTGTTTCCCTTACATCATTATAGATTAGCCACCCCCCCCTCCCCGTACATCATTACAGATTAGCTCCCCCTTACATCATTATAGATTATCCTCCCTTACATCATTATAGATTAGCCTTGAAAATTGACTCAGAAATAAATACTGGACTAATTTTTAATTTTGATTTGATTGAATTAAAATTAAATTTAGACACTTAGTATTCTAACTATGTTAGACACTTAGTATGCTAACTATGTTTCTTCTATATGCTTGACTGGTTTGAAATTCACATTTAATGAAAGCATTAGGTCAATCCAGTTTCCTATAACTATATGCTACAGGCGTTTTAGCTTGGATATATACCTCTACAGTCTATAGTAGCAATAGTTATTCCTGTCTGAGTTAGCAATAGTTATTCCTGTCCTAGACAAGCCAACAAATCACATAAATAAACAAATGTTATCACCTCCATTTCTACACCCTTTTTTTTTAATTATTATTTTTAATTGGCGATTATTGACTGAAAAAGGTTCACAATTAAAAAATACTTGAAATGTTTTGAAGTTTTGCAATGTACAACAGGTAAATCTAGAGGACTTGCGATGAGTGATGCTAAGTTGTGATATAAATGTATGTTATAGCAGCCAGCAGCTATATGTAGTGTTGAAAAATTAACTTTAACATATACAAATAAAAGTTAGTTCTTATCATTGAAATACTTGTTTATTATGCAATGTTTATTATACTATGTTTATTAATCTCTGCCTTGTTATAATTTCATTTAAAAAATGTACTTGTTTTTCCACAGAAATGCCTGTGGCTTGGACAGATTCTGTTCCCGTTTGTATTTTTATTTTTTGCTTTGTAACAAATTATTCTAGATAACTTCAGATAACGCATACAAAAAATTTGTACCTGCTTAACAAACTCTTCTTGTGAAATAGCTCTTTATGATTAAATGCCTTTTACTTTAAACTTCATGTAAATATTAACAAATAAAATAAAACATATTCAAGCCAGAGCTTTGATTTTAAAACAGCCACATATCATTTTTTACTTCTTTTTTATGACCATAATTTAAACTTGTTGACTAAATGATCCTTGTCTACAGACAATAGTTGCGTCCTGCGCTCATCCATGGTTTATGTCAAGCATTTTTATTAGGGTTTTTTGAGTTGATAGTGTGTTTGTTTAGGCAACCACATAGTGTGTTTTTAGACTGTGTTTGAGGCAACCAGATAGTGTGTTTGTTTAGGCAACCAGATAGTGTGTTTGTTTAGGCAACCAGATAGTGTGTTTGTTTAGGCAACCAGATAGTGTGTTTGTTTAGGCAACCAGATAGTGTGTTTGTTTAGGCAACCAGATAGTGTGTTTGTTTAGGCAACCCAGATAGTGTGTTTGTTTAGGCAACCCAGATAGTGTGTTTGTTTAGGCAACCAGATAGTGCGTTTGTTTAGGCAACCCAGATAGTGTGTTTGTTTAGGCAACCCAGATAGTGTGTTTGTTTAGGCAACCAGATAGTGCATTTGTTTAGGCAACCCAGATAGTGTGTTTGTTTAGGCAACCCAGATAGTGTGTTTGTTTAGGCAACCAGATAGTGTGTTTGTTTAGGCAACCAGATAGTGCATTTGTTTAGGCAACCCAGATAGTGTGTTTGTTTAGGCAACCCAGATAGTGTGTTTGTTTAGGCAACCAGATAGTGCATTTGTTTAGGCAACCCAGATAGTGTGTTTGTTTAGGCAACCAGATAGTGCATTTGTTTAGGCAACCCAGATAGTGTGTTTGTTTAGGCAACCAGATAGTGCATTTGTTTAGGCAACCCAGATAGTGTGTTTGTTTAGGCAACCAGATAGTGCATTTGTTTAGGCAACCCAGATAGTGTGTTTGTTTAGGCAACCCAGATAGTGTGTTTGTTTAGGCAACCAGATAGTGATTTGTTTAGGCAACCAGATAGTGTGTTTGTTTAGGCAACCAGATAGTGCATTTGTTTAGGCAACCCAGATAGTGTGTTTGTTTAGGCAACCCAGATAGTGCATTTGTTTAGGCAACCCAGATAGTGTGTTTGTTTAGGCAACCAGATAGTGCATTTGTTTAGGCAACCCAGATAGTGTGTTTGTTTAGGCAACCAGATAGTGTGTTTGTTTAGGCAACCAGATAGTGTGTTTGTTTAGGCAACCAGATAGTGTGTTTGTTTAGGCAACCAGATAGTGTTTGTTTAGGCAACCCAGATAGTGTGTTTGTTTAGGCAACCAGATAGTGTGTTTGTTTAGGCAACCAGATAGTGTGTTTGTTTAGGCAACCAGATAGTGTGTTTGTTTAGGCAACCCAGATAGTGCATTTGTTTAGGCAACCCAGATAGTGTGTTTGTTTAGGCAACCAGATAGTGCATTTGTTTAGGCAACCCAGATAGTGTGTTTGTTTAGGCAACCAGATAGTGTGTTTGTTTAGGCAACCCAGATAGTGTGTTTGTTTAGGCAACCCAGATAGTGTGTTTGTTTAGGCAACCCAGATAGTGTGTTTGTTTAGGCAACCAGATAGTGTGTTTGTTTAGGCAACCATATAGTTGTTTGTTTAGGCAACCAGATAGTGTGTTTGTTTAGGCAACCCAGATAGTGCATTTGTTTAGGCAACCCAGATAGTGTGTTTGTTTAGGCAACCCAGATAGTGTGTTTGTTTAGGCAACCAGATAGTGCATTTGTTTAGGCAACCCAGATAGTGTGTTTGTTTAGGCAACCCAGATAGTGTGTTTGTTTAGGCAACCAATAGTTTGTTTGTTTAGGCAACCAGATAGTGTGTTTGTTTAGGCAACCAGATAGTGTGTTTGTTTAGGCAACCCAGATAGTGGTTTGTTTAGGCAACAGAAGTGTTTTGTTTAGGCAACCCAGATAGTGTGTTTGTTTAGGCAACCCAGATAGTGTGTTTGTTTAGGCAACCAGATAGTGTGTTTGTTTAGGCAACCAGATAGTGTGTTTGTTTAGGCAACCCAGATAGTGTGTTTGTTTAGGCAGCCCAGATAGTGTGTTTGTTTAGGCAACCCAGATTGCTTATGGTTAACACAAATTAAACTCTTAAACGCTTTGTAATCATTCAAAAATTTCCAGATGACACATGGGATACAGCATAAATAATCATAAAATATTTTAATTCAATTATGATTAAAATGTATAACTTTATAACAAGACATTACTGATGAATGAAATTAAAAGGTAGACAACTTTGTATGATTACTTAATTTACCCTTACATCACTTCCTGGCATAAACTAAATTTTGATTACTTTACGTAGTACATGTATTTAATTTTATATTTTTATCAGAAAAAATAGGTATACTGTTTTCTCTTGAAGTTGAAGTGCATTTGGGATAGTACACAGGGGCTCATTGACGTACGTCATTTCAAATACACAGGGGCTCATTGATGTACGTCACTTCAAATACACATGGGCTCATTGACGTACGTCATTTCAAATACACAGGTGCTCATTGATGTACGTCACTTCAAATACACAGGGGCTCATTGATGTACGTCATTTCAAATACACAGGGGCTCATTGATGTACGTCACTTCAAATACACAGGGGCCCATTGACGTACGTCATTTCAAATACACAGGGGCCCATTGACGTACGTCATTTCAAATACACATGGGCTCATTGATGTACGTCATTTCAAATACACAGGGGCTCATTGACGTACGTCATTTCAAATACACAGGGGCTCATTGATGTACGTCATTTCAAATACACAGGGGCTCATTGACGTACGTCATTTCAAATACACAGGGGCTCATTGATGTACGTCATTTCAAATACACAGGGGCTCATTGACGTACGTCATTTCAAATACACAGGGGCTCATTGACGTACGTCATTTCAAATACACATGGGCTCATTGACGTACGTCATTTCAAATACACAGGGGCTCATTGACGTACGTCATTTCAAATACACAGGGGCTCATTGACGTACGTCATTTCAAATACACAGGGCTCATTGACGTACGTCATTTCAAATACACAGGGGCTCATTGACGTACGTCATTTCAAATACACAGGGGCTCATTGATGTACGTCATTTCAAATACACAGGGGCTCATTGACGTACGTCATTTCAAATACACAGGGGCTCATTGACGTACGTCATTTCAAATACACAGGGGCTCATTGACGTACGTCATTTCAAATACACAGGGGGCTCATTGACGTACGTCATTTCAAATACACAGGGGCTCATTGATGTACGTCATTTCAAATACACAGGGGCTCATTGACGTACGTCATTTCAAATACACAGGGGCTCATTGACGTACGTCATTTCAAATACACAGGGGCTCATTGATGTACGTCATTTCAAATACACAGGGGCTCATTGATGTACGTCATTTCAAATACACAGGGGCTCATTGACGTACGTCATTTCAAATACACAGGGGCTCATTGACGTACGTCATTTCAAATACACAGGGGCTCATTGACGTACGTCATTTCAAATACACAGGGGCTCATTGATGTACGTCATTTCAAATACACAGGGGCTCATTGACGTACGTCATTTCAAATACACAGGGGCTCATTGACGTACGTCATTTCAAATACACAGGGGCTCATTGACGTACGTCATTTCAAATACACAGGGGCTCATTGACGTACGTCATTTCAAATACACAGGGGCTCATTGACGTACGTCATTTCAAATACACAGGGGCTCATTGACGTACGTCATTTCAAATACACAGGGGCTCATTGACGTACGTCATTTCAAATACACAGGGGCTCATTGACGTACGTCATTTCAAATACACAGGGGCTCATTGACGTACGTCATTTCAAATACACAGGGGCTCATTGACGTACGTCATTTCAAATACACAGGGGCTCATTGATACGTCATTTCAAATACACAGGGGCCCATTGATGTAAATCATTGCAAATACACAGGGGCTCATTGTAGTTTGAGGCTTGAGGAGATACGTTCGCCAAAACCCATGTACCGTATACTATGGCGGATTAAAGGGGGGGGGGCTGAACGGGCTAAAGCCAGGGGCCCCCGATAATTTAGGGGCCACCAAATTTATTATATTTTATAATAAAGTTGGACAAATTTTTAAATGAATCCTAAAAATATAATAAATTAAACAAATTAATAAAATCTTATGTATTAATCTGATCGCTATTCGGACCCTATACTGAATACTTTTTATATCTGATAAATTAATATTCCCATCTAGATCTGGTGGTCTAGTGGCAGCGTACAGGCTATAGTGCCAGTGGTGTCGGGTTCGAATCCCAGTGGGGATATATATTTTGTTTAAATTGTCTTTTTTTTAGAAAAAAATTATCTTTTTACACTCAATTTTAAGATACCAGCAAACCGTTATTTCTTCGTGTTCGGTTTTTTTATGAATCCGATCCCGTAGTACTGAAAAATTATGAGAAAGGAACCAATGGACTATTTAGTTACAAGTTACAGTTATAGTCTTATATTATTAGCTGTCAGCAATCATTTTATTTAAAGGGACGCTGGCTGGATAGGGCCCCAGTTTGAATTGCAGCCAGGGGCCCCGTGTAGTCTTAATCCGCCCCTGACCGTATATGGTACAAGAGACCAATTAATATTATTCCATCATTTTCGATAGCTTTCTGTATATTTCACACAAGGATTATCAAATAATGTTGTGCGATATTTAAAGATTAAAAACCAGAGAATAGTGAATAGTAGTAGGACATGTAGTAAAAGTAGTACATGTAGTAATAGTAGTACACACAGTAGTAGTAGTAGTACATGTAGTAATAGTAGTACATGTAGTAATAGTAGTACATGTAGTAATAGTAGTACATGCAGTAGCGTAGCTAGAGGTGGGCGGTGGGGGCGGTCCGCCCCGGGCGACACACATTTAGGGGCGGCATTTGTGGGCATTTGAAAAGTGCAACCTATTCCAACAATGACCCTTTATCTTTTGAAGGGGGAAATCCAAGGTGAAACAAAAATATTCCCGTAATTTCTAGTCCTAATTAACGGATTCCCACAAATATGTTTTGATTACATAGTAGATGTGTGAATGTTATAAGTAATACAAAACCGTTCAAAAATTCAAAATCACTAAAAAAAAGGTATCGATTTGTTTGGAAAATTAAACGGTATACGGTACGACCAGATGATGCTTTTATAAGAAAACTACACAAAAACACATCACCGCTAGGCCCAATAATGTGCTATCAATATCGCCACGATGGTTTTTGCGTGGAATTTCGATATTCACAGAATGATGCGAGAACAAGTTTCTACAATTCATGGTGGTTCAAATAGTGTGTTTAACTTGCAAGTAGTAATTTATATAAAATATGTGTAATTTATATTATTGTTTGAGTTTTCAGAAAATTATTGTAAGGTACGTTTTAAAAAAAAATTTTTTTTTAATTTTGTGTTTTTCATTAAAATACTGTTATTCCTTAAAAATTTTACGCCTATCCAATTAAAGTAATGTGTAAATAATTTGAATTCGTCTACTGTATGGAAAATTATTAAAATATAAGGCAAGAACATGAAAATATTCAAATTTCTCTGTTAATGAACACCACAATAGGCATAAATAATTTCGAAAAAGACATACTTAAAAAAATTTAAGCGTCTCGGAAAAATTGACATCGGAAGAAGTAACTAGTAAAATTAGATAGGATACTTAAATTTTACTCAATTAAATGCAATCTTATTCTTTTCTGTGTTATCTCAAATTATGGCAACCCATAATTTTTTTAATTAATGCAAACCCATTGCACGAAAGAAAGAGGTGTGCTAATACAAAACGCTGTTATATTAGTCAAACAATTTGTGAAGAGTTGGAGATATCAACTGAACGTTGAGTTAGAAGGAGAAAAATATGAGTGGGGAAAATTAAGAAGCACTGGTTCTATATTTAGAACGAGAAATACAACGGGAAATGTTTTTATCCATGGATGGAATTATAACAGAAAATAAAAGAACACTTTGATGAGTTGCAAGTCCTTGCAAGAAAATATTCGTATATAATACCATGTAACCTTCTAAATCAAGCATTTGAACATCAAATAAATTACTTGATTGACATTGATAAAGAACAGTTCAATATTGAAAGAAAAAGGGTCCATGTTTTTAATGGCTTTACCTACACGACAAGAAGGGGCATTATGTTAGAAAAACGGGGTGAAAGGCACCTTGATCTATTAAAAGTTCTTCCACAGTAAGATTGGAAAATTCTGTACCCAACATTGTAATTTTGTTATGAATTTTTTTAAAAATTGCTATCAGTGTCGCTAGTTGGGAAAGGAGCTTCTCCAAAGTGAAGTTGATAAAAATTATCTTCTTTCCACAATTAGCGATTTAAGACAACAAAATCTTGCAATATTGTCCATATAACAAGATATTACTTATAATTAAAATTTTGATAGCATAATACACGTTTCTTCTATTATGAAATTTAGGAAAGTAAATTTATAAATATGATTACATACTAATGTGTAAAATTTCTTTGTAAAAATTCATTTATTTATAAATATAAAATAACATAATAGTAATTGATAATGGTTTTTTTGGATGTAAAGTTGGAATATGTTTTGTCTCATGGGGGGGGGCTGCGACCTCAGTAACTTTCTTTTTGTCCCTATATAGTGTATTTTTATAAATGTGTATTTATAGCTATGGGAAACTGGGGTAAAATGGGGTACTTAAGAATGAAACCCTATAAAAGTCACAAAAATAAATAAAATGATTACAAATAAATGTTGAAACATCAGAATACAACATAGACAACATTGTAACAAAACAACAAGTCAAAAGGATGTAAATTAATTGATTTATTTAATTTTTTTTTAAATAACATAAAAACCCCATTTTACCCCAAGCATGGGGCAAAACGGGATAATGGATGGGGCAAAATGGGGTAAAAGGAAGAACTCAAAGATTAATCACTGCTAGTACATAGCTCACACAAAAAGTCATGTTTTTTTGTTTCTTTCATCAATGCCTGCACAAGAATAATGGGCCCATCTGTGGCACTCAGTACATGAGACCCAACTCTCTGTGCTGCTGGAGTAAAGCTCCTCACAATAGAGGCATGGTGTGTCTTCATTTGAAGTTTTGACAGATTTCTTTTGCTTTGGATTCTTTTTTTCTTTGGCTTCCATTAAATATCTTTAATAAGGCGAAGAAGTAAAAATAGCTGTTTTTCCTCTTTGTTTAGAAATACGTTTTATTTGAGCCTGTTTTGGGATGGGCAGCAAATGACGTGGCGAGATTGCAAAACTTGAAGGTACAGTGGTTGATGTGCTACATGAAGTGGAAGGTTCAGTGGTTGATGTGCTACACGAAGTTGAAGGTTCAGTGGTCGATGTGCTACCTGAAGGTTTAGTGGCAGTGGCAGAGACAGTGGTAAGGGCTGAATCCGTGGTAACAAACCTTTCAGTACCCTCAGTGGTAATGCTCATGTCTGTTAATTCCGCTGCCATGAAATCAGCATCAGTAAATACTGACCTATCCACTGGCCAAATACCTGCTTTTTTAAATCCATTGATTGCATTAGTCATGGTAGCAGCATCAAGATATGACGCACCAAACAGTGTGATGCAATTTGAAATTGCGTTACCACACGCCCAGGATTTGTTCTTAACCATTTCCTTAAATTATGGTCATAAAATGTACTCAAGGGTTTCATAAACGAAATGTCAAGAGGTTGCATTTTGTGAGTGCAGTGTGGAGGCAAACAAAGGAGAATGACACCATTCTCTTTGGCAATGTCAATAAGCTCTATGCTTTTAGTGTGTGTCGCATGTCCATCTAATATTAAAAGAACTGGTGAATCTTTTGTGGCTCCTGTGTATAATATAAATTTCTTTAGCCAATTTATAAATAAATCAGTCTGGATCCATCCACTTTGGTGGCATTCTGCCCAAGCACCAGGAGGTGCTCCTTCCATCAACTCTGCCTTCATGCGCTGACGGGGAAAGATTAACATAGGTGGCATGTATCTCCCACTTGCCGAACAGCAAACTACTGCTGTAACAAGTTGACCCCTTTCTGCAGATGTAAGAGAGCCAACTTGCCTTTTTCCTTTTGTGGAAATAACTTTTGACAGCGACTTAGGGACAGTAGAAATGCCAGTTTCATCGACGTTCCATACTCTTTCGACATCAATTTTATTTTCGTCAATGACATTCTCAAGAAGCCCGAAAAATGTATTAACGGCTACTTTATTAAAGCCCATTGTTCTGGCTGCAGATGTCGCTTCAGGCTTTCTCATTGACAAATGTTTGGCATGTCTCAACATAAAACCCTGATACCAGTCCTAACCGGCCACCCCCAACTCTATATTAAATTTATGAGCCTTTTTATTTTTTTTCGCCAGTTCAAAGGCAAGTTTTCTCAACTCATAGGAGGTTAGGCCAAAAAGCATTTTCTCCATCTGCTGAGCATACTGAACTAGTTCTGCCTCCTCTTCCAATGTAAAGATGGTTTTGAATGCTCCTAGCGCTGAAAAAGAAATTAACATTAAAAATTAGAATTAACTAAATAAAGACGCATTTCATACAAATTCATTTATTTAGAACATATGCCATAGCCTATTCGTGTTAATTTTTCTGGCATTTAAAAATGTGAAAAATTCCTATATTTAGATTCTGTTTAATCCTTTTACTTACTCTTTTTGTAAGCAACCTCAATGTCAGGATTTTTAAAAAATGTATCCACTCTGCCTTCGAGGGTTGTCTGTGGCACACCATACATTGCAGCTGCCTTTTTATACCCATGATCACCATTGATCACAGACAGTACTGCCTGCTGCATGTCCGTTTCATTCCAAGCTTGGCGTTCAGATATTATTTTATAATTTCTCATTTTTTAAAAGTTAATAATCTGAAAAAATAAAATAAAACAAATTTAATATCAGCAATTTAAGTATGATTCCGTAAGAACTATGCAAATAGGCCTACTATTACTATAATTAAATTTCAGAATTATTTTAGTTAGCTAGACTACTTAGATGATTTAGCTCAAACTAGACTATCTTACTTTATATTGATAGTAATAGTAGGTACAGGCTATTAGGCCTTAACAATAAAAATATATTTTAAAAATAGACTAGTATTAACTATTAGTAGCACTTAATTAAAAGAACCTAGGCCTAGGCCTATTGAATAATTATAGTAGGCCTATGTTAGTAATTTAAAAAAATTGAAGCATGTTTAAATAGAAACCACATCTCGTATCCATAATTTAAATAAATAACACTACCGGGGCAAAATGGGGAAATACCCCATTTTGCCCCTTTAAGATACCCCATTTTACCCCAACATAGGGGGCACAATAAAACTGTTCGAAAAAACAAAACAGAGCAATGCTCATGAATAAATAAGAGTCTTGATTGCTTAATATATAATATCATTCAGGAACAATAATAGATTTAAGTCAAAGCTTTAATTACAAAGAAGCTGCTTCTTAAAATATAATGTTAAAAAATAAGATGAAAAAGTTGACAAAATTGTATTTACCTCTCAACGACGATACATGATGAACAAAAATAAACGATGGCGCCGTCTCGTGTCGCGATATTTCAAATCCAATATTTTTTTCGATGCTCTGAATGGGGTGTATTTTCAAAACCCCATTTTGCCCTACTACCCCATTTTACCCCAGTTTCCCCCTATATCATCTTATGCGGCATCTTTTATTATTGCTTACATAAATTTGGCATGCAATGCTTAACATGTTCCCCACCTTTACTTCGTTTCAATTACAATTATTTATTCATGTTTATTAATTTATAAAAACCATCATATAATCGACTCATTTGCTGTCCATAAATGACGTCACGCGATTTTGTTTGATTCTTCACCCCCTCCGCCCTCATAACAAAAACTTAGACCCCTTCTTCAATATGATGCCCTCAAGTTTTGACCACCCCCACCATAAAAGCTGTATTTTGTATTTGAAAATAAGCATGTTTAAAATAAAAAATTTGTCATTTAAGTATTTTTTTAGTGCAAGGCTGCACTCTGATATCGTAACACGCGTTTTACATAAACGTCATTCAATAAAGTGTCAGTAATCAATATTTAAGTGGAAATTTTATTTAACGTTGTGCGTTTTGACGTGACGTCACATTTCTCAAACACACCCCTTCGTCACACATCGTCACAAGTGTATGACTCACCTCCCCGCCCCAGGTGCGTGACGTCATTTATGGACGGTCCCTAAAAAGGGCGGCACATTGGAGACCGCCCCGGGCGGCAAAAGTTCTAGCTACGCCACTGAGTACATGTAGCTGCAGTCTCTTTCAAAGAATTTATTGGGGGGGGGGAAGAGGAGAAAAAGCTGCTATAGAAATTTCGGACATAATTTTAAGTAATTTTAAAGATTATCATCTTAATGAACTTATATCTAATGGGGTGCAGAGGTCAAACGTATGAACCAATGGTATGATAGCATTGATAACACTGAGGTCAGAGGTCAAACGTATGAACCAATGGTATGATAGCATTGATAACACTGAGGTCAGAGGTCAAACGTATGAACCAATGGTATGATAGCATTGATAACACTGAGGTCAGAGGTCAAACGTATGAACCAATGGTATGATAGCATTGATAACACTGAGGTCAGAGGTCAAACGTATGAACCAATGGTATGATAGCATTGATAACACTGAGGTCAAACGTATGAACCAATGGTATGATAGCATTGATAACACTGAGGTCAGAGGTCAAACGTATGAACAAATGGTATGATAACATTGATAACACTGAGGTCAAACGTATGAACCAATGGTATGATAGCATTGATAACACTGAGGTCAGAGGTCAAACGTATGAACCAATGGTATGATAGCATTGATAACACTGAGGTCAGAGGTCAAACGTATGAACCAATGGTATGATAGCATTGATAACACTGAGGTCAAACGTATGAACCAATGGTATGATAGCATTGATAACACTGAGGTCAGAGGTCAAACGTATGAATCAATGGTATGATAGCATTGATAACACTGAGGTCAAACGTATGAACCAATGGTATGATAGCATTGATAATACTGAGGTCAAACGTATGAACCAATGGTATGATAGCATTGATAACACTGAGGTCAGAGGTCAAACGTATGAACCAATGGTATGATAGCATTGATAACACTGAGGTCAGAGGTCAAACGTATGAACCAATGGTATGATAGCATTGATAACACTGAGGTCAGAGGTCAAACGTATGAACCAATGGTATGATAGCATTGATAACACTGAGGTCAGAGGTCAAACGTATGAACCAATGGTATGATAGCATTGATAACACTGAGGTCAGAGGTCAAACGTATGAACCAATGGTATGATAGCATTGATAACACTGAGGTCAGAGGTCAAACGTATGAACCAATGGTATGATAGCATTGATAACACTAAGGTCAGAGGTCAAACGAATGAACCAATGGTATGATAGCATTGATAACACTGAGGTCAAACGTATGAATCAATGGTATGATAGCATTGATAACACTGAGGTCAAACGTATGAATCAATGGTATGATAGCATTGATAACACTGAGGTCAAACGTATGAACCAATGGTATGATAGCATTGATAACACTGAGGTCAAACGTATGAATCAATGGTATGATAGCATTGATAACACTGAGGTCAAACGTATGAACCAATGGTATGATAGCATTGATAACACTGAGGTCAAACGTATGAACCAATGGTATGATAGCATTGATAACACTGAGGTCAAACGTATGAACCAATGGTATGATAGCATTGATAACACTGAGGTCAAACGTATGAATCAATGGTATGATAGCATTGATAACACTGAGGTCAAACGTATGAACCAATGGTATGATAGCATTGATAACACTGAGGTCAAACGTATGAACCAATGGTATGATAGCATTGATAACACTGAGGTCAAACGTATGAATCAATGGTATGATAGCATTGATAACACTGAGGTCAAACGTATGAATCAATGGTATGATAGCATTGATAACACTGAGGTCAAACGTATGAATCAATGGTATGATAGCATTGATAACACTGAGGTCAAACGTATGAATCAATGGTATGATAGCATTGATAACACTGAGGTCGAACGTATGAATCAATGGTATGATAGCATTGATAACACTGAGGTCAAACGTATGAATCAATGGTATGATAGAATTGATAACACTGAGGTCAAACGTATGAATCAATGGTATGATAGCATTGATAACACTGAGGTCAAACGTATGAATCAATGGTATGATAGCATTGATAACACTGAGGTCAAACGTATGAATCAATGGTATGATAGAATTGATAACACTGAGGTCAAACGTATGAATCAATGGTATGATAGCATTGATAACACTGAGGTCAAACGTATGAATCAATGGTATGATAGCATTGATAACACTGAGGTCAAACGTATGAATCAATGGTATGATAGCATTGATAACACTGAGGTCAAACGTATGAATCAATGGTATGATCGCATTGATAACACTGAGGTCAAACGTATGAATCAATGGTATGATAGCATTGATAACACTGAGGTCAAACGTATGAATCAATGGTATGATAGCATTGATAACACTGAGGTCAAACGTATGAATCAATGGTATGATAGCATTGATAACACTGAGGTCAAACGTATGAATCAATGGTATGATAGCATTGATAACACTGAGGTCAAACTTATGAACCAATGGTATGATAGCATTGATAACACTGAGGTCAAACGTATGAACCAATGGTATGATAGCATTGATAACACTGAGGTCAAACGTATGAACCAATGGTATGATAGCATTGATAACACTGAGGTCAAACGTATGAACCAATGGTATGATAGCATTGATAACACTGAGGTCAAACGTATGAATCAATGGTATGATAGCATTGATAACACTGAGGTCAAACGTATGAATCAATGGTATGATAGCATTGATAACACTGAGGTCAAACGTATGAATCAATGGTATGATAGCATCGATAACACTGAGGTCAAACGTATGAATCAATGGTATGATAGCATTGATAACACTGAGGTCAAACGTATGAACCAATGGTATGATAGCATTGATAACACTGAGGTCAAACGTATGAACCAATGGTATGATAGCATTGATAACACTGAGGTCAAACGTATGAATCAATGGTATGATAGCATTGATAACACTGAGGTCAAACGTATGAACCAATGGTATGATAGCATTGATAACACAGAGGTCAAACGTATGAATCAATGGTATGATAGCATTGATAACACTGAGGTCAGAGGTCAAACGTATGAATCAATGGTATGATAGCATTAATATCACTGCTGCCATGGCGTGATAGCATACAGGAGATCAACAAAGACTCAAAAGCAAAAATCGCAATTTCGAATTTGTTCCTTTCTTAATTAAATCATTTTACCGATTGTTTACTTGCCGCTTTGAGTGAAACAAACTTTGCAACTTTTTGTTACATTAATATAACATCGTTACCAATATTTGCCCATGGACACACAACGCTGAAAAGTTCTAATTGCTGCTACAGACAAGTCATTAAACAGACTCTACAGACAAGTCATTAAACAGACTCTACAGACAAGTCATTAAACAGACTCTTTATTTATTACAGTTGATTTACGCTTTATTTATTACAGATGATTTACGCTAGTCATGCTCCAAGTTATCCTGCCTCATATAATCATAGTAAACCTATAAAATATTCCTTACCAATGTCAGTTGTATGAGAAGCTTAACTAAACTCAAATTAATAATTTTTAAAAAAATTATAATTAACATTGATTACACTCAGCCTAAGATTGACTAATCTGGCAAATGAACATTGATATTGACAGTGTCATCCGTGATTTTATGCGAAAAGGTCAATGGTCGTAGAAAACATCAATTTCAAATCAATAGAAAACTTTTTTAAAAAATATCTCGTCAATTTTTAGTTCTTTAAAAAAAATTAATTAATTTTTAAAAAATATATTTACAAAAAACACATTTATTCTTAATATTATTTTCCATTAAAAATTAACGTTTCTTTATAGCAGCACCGTATTTTAGGGAGGGGAGGCAAACCCACACTGTGGAGCTGGCCCTTATTCTCATGGCTCCGCTCAAGGTTCTCTTGTGGGCAATGGGGCACCAGGCATATGACAGAGTCGTCACACGGGTTGGTGTCACCAAGTGCGGTAGCTCATTGTGTCACTGTCACTCTTTCACAGCTTACCCCACATACACCTCTACCGAGTCTGTCAGTGCCAAATAACGAAAAACATACAGAATTTTACATTTGGGTGTCATCCCTCGTGATGGTGTCACGCGGTGCGGTCTGCACCTCCCTGGTCCCTAGTGCAGAGGTCGACAACCTTTTAAGATGGAAGAGCAGAGGCGTAACTAGGTTTTTGGCGCCCTTGGCTAATTTATTTTTGGCGCCCTTGATAAATTGACAAGTTTCAGCTTTGCGATTTTTTCATTTGTTGGAAAAAATAATTGAATTTCTCTTATTTTATTTATGACAATAATTACGTAGTCTGACAGTGACAGTCTTACAACGTGAATATAAAAAAATGCATAAGACAGGAACAATACTAATTTACAATTTATTATTTACTAAATAATACCAAATAAATTGGTGGATAAAATGGTACATTGTTACGTTAATAAAGAATACCACAAAGCTTGAAGTAACGTGTATTATAAATAAAAACAATAGTGTCAATGTGTCATACTCATTATCTCATAAAAAACTTTAGAAACTCACAATTAAAAGTAAATTTAAGTAACACTCCACCGACTGCAGCTCAGCACTTCCGTTAGTTGGCATATTGACGTGTTGCTAATACAGTCGGACCTTTCTAATTCTAAGTGGAACTCAAGGGGGCAAAAAATTCGACATACGGAGTTTTCGAGTTAGGGAAACTGGCGTAATAGGCGCAGATTAATCAAGGACAATGTTGATATTGAGAGGGAAGGGTGGGGCGAGACAGCCATAGCGGCTGGAAGGCTTGACAGGAAAGATGGGCGGTGATGTTTCATATGAAAGGAGCCAACTTGCTTTGACATAACGACACAAGCCAGTGAGAGGAGACACTTTCCCTCCCCTCCCCAACTTTACTCCCTCGACAGTGGAATGGGGATAGTAAGATTTTTCTTTTTAAAAGAAAGACTGTAAAATCATATTGACATTTGTATGATAAGAAACCCCGCAAAGGCCACAAACATAATATAAATATTATAATGGTTTAAATGAAATATATTTAAATATAATTAATCATTCACTTTTTTGTTATCGGGGATAAAAGTGAAATACAGTCGGACTTTGCTAAGTAGAACTTCCCTATTTCGAAAACTTCCCTATATCGAATTAATTGTTAAGTCCCGGCCTAATTCCATAAGACTAATGCATTTTAGATCTCCATAACTCCAAGATGGCTTTCAACCTTTCTTAGTCGAATTTTCCAAGGCGTTTGGGTTATTATTCTGGAGTGACATTTCAGAACACGTGTTCCGTAGAGCCACGTAAATGAACATAAAATATTATCTTAGTGCATTCCACAAAGGATTAAGCGACACTTGCAAGTACAAAACGTGACCAAGACAAGAAAAATGAGCGGTAACTAATTCGCTTCCCTTTGCTGCATGCTGTGACTCTGTTTAAAAAGAAAAATCTTACTCCTCCCATCCCACTGTAGAGGGAGTAAAGTGGGGGAGGGGAGGGAAGGTGTTTCCTCTCACGGGCTTGTGTCGGCATGTCAAAGTAAGTTGGCTTCCTTTCATATTAAACATAGACACCGCTTCTCTTTCCTGTCAAGCCTACTAGCCGGTATGGCTGTTTCCCCCTCTCAATATCCACATTGTCCTTGATTAATCGGCGCCTATTACGCCATTTTCTTTAACTCAAAACTCCTTAAGTCGATTTTTTTGGGTTCCTTTTGAGTTCGACTTAGAGAGAGAGAGAGAGAGAGAGAGAGAGAGAGAGAGAGAGAGAGAGAGAGAGAGAGAAGTCCGACTGTATTTATTTATATACACAATTAAAAGTTAGAGATTTATTGGCGCCCTTTTCAGCTGGCGCCCTTGGCAACTGCCCCGATGCCAACCCGTTGTTACCACACTGTGGAAGAGCCAAACATTACTATTTACGAAATTTTCCAATTTTTAAAGAGCCACTTACATGAGTATTGAAAATAAACTAATATAATTATTAATCAATGTATTTGCGCATGGAACTGGAGAGCCGCATCTTGACATCTTGAGCCGCAGGTTGCAGACCCCTGACCTAGTGACGTCTGTGTTTAACAGTCAACTCTCTTATCTTATCTGTTTACAGACGCTCCTTTTATACAGAAGATTATTGCGTCCTACGCTTATCTATGGTTTGTGTTTAGTCCTGCATCTTTATTAGAGATTTAAATGTTGATAAAGTGTTGGTCTTCCTGGTTTCTTCAGGCAACCCATTCCACGCCCGAATTCCGGACGGGAAGAACGAAAATTTGTGTGTTTGTTCTTGCATACGGAATAAGAAAGGTGTTTTTATCCTTATGACTTAGGGGCCGTCCATAAATGACGTCACGCGATTTTTGACCCCCTCCCCCCCCCCTCGTCACAAAAACTTAGACCCCCCCCTCTAAAAATACGTCACAAATCTTTGACCAAAAAAAAACACAAAAAAACCCACTTTATTTTCTATTTGAAAATAAGTATGTTTCAAATCACTTTTATTATCATTTAAGTATTTATTATTTATTTAGTGACGATCTACATTGTAATATCGTAACCCGCGTGAAGCATTTTTTAAAAACGTTTAACTGGCCTTCAGAAAACAAACTGTGTTAACATCCTTAGATAATATTTTATTTTAATGTATAAAAATTAAACATTGACTATTAATCATCATGGTTAACGTCTTTGTTTAGAAAAAAAATTATTTAGAAATAACATTTAAAAAATTTATTTTTAAAAAATCCCTCAATTGACTGACGGGCATCCCATCCCATAAGAAAGAGGTCGGCGAACAGAGGTAAATAACCTCATCTGGGGACAATGGGAATTCTTGGGGTAATGCAGACTCATTTGGGACATGTAACATCCACTACAATCCACTTGATATATTAAAATACGGTATGTGTACGTGTGCGCTTGGAACATATGCCCATTATTGAACCGGTTCCTTCCAGAAAATGCATTTTTTTAAAATTTGAAAACTGTAGATTTCTTACCTACGTACTATACGAATACACCTAAATCTACCCTACTTTCATTTATATTGACACGAGTGACAATAATCTTAATCCACATGACTTGTCTGTATGAAGTATCCTCTCTGTGATATTTAAAATTAATGCCTTAAAAACTGAGCTAAGAAGAAAAGTTGTTTTGTGCTCCTCTCGATTTGCGATGTCAAGAATTTGATGCATTCAATAAAGTTAATGAATAGTTGACTAATTTTAAATGGGCTCATTTACCATTATATCTAGAACAGTGCTTCTCAAACTTTTTAGTATGGCGGACCGGCAGGAATTTTTTCCATTGCACCAAGGACCGGTGCACTATTTTCCCAGCACTGACAATTTTTCGGTCCTTTTTTTTGAGAACATCTGCGGACCAGCAGCGGATGGCCCACGGACCGGCACCGGTCCGCCGACCACCACTTTGAGAAGCACTGATCTAGAAAACTAGAATGGCCAGGGGCGTTGGACCAAAAACCAATCGAACATTTATATCAACCTTAAAACGTTTTTAATTTTTCAAATAGATTCCCCCCCCCCTCCCCTTTTAAAGAAAAAGGATATCCCGTGTCGTTTTGACTGAAAATATCTACACATAATCCTATTCAGATCATTTTTAGACACTTGTCATGCTTGTAAAACTCACCAGTAGTATTTTCGCTAACGACGCTCCCCCAAATCCCCGAGTCATGTGAGCAGGACCTAGAGTCTGTGTGTTGGGGGGGGGGTAACCACACATAAACTTGTATATTTTGGCAAAAAAAAATCGACGACTCCTGCCATGAGAGAACCAAACGGAGCTGCGGTTACATCACAAATGCTTTGATGTCAACATCAAACGACGCAGTGTAACAATTTCATACATTCTCATGAGTTCTCAAACTTAAGGATTATAATTAGATTTAATTTTCGTGTCTTGATAGCTTACGCCAACCAGCGTCTGATGGCCTACCGACCGGCACATTGAGAAGCACTGATTTTAAAAAAAAAGTCATTAAATAAATTGTAAGCGACGAAATATTTCAGTGGAAGTTTTATTTCAAGTTGCTCTTTTGATGTGACGTCACATTTCTTCAACCCCCCTCCCTCCCCCCTCGTCACAAAAGTGTCACCCCCCCCCCTTAGGTGCGTGACGTCATTTATGGATGGCCCCTTATGTCTATCTATCTTATCTTTTTCAGACGCTCCTTCTATACAGAAGATTATTGCGTCCTACGCTTATGTATGGTTTGTGTTTAGTCCTGCATTCTTATTAGAGTTTTAAATGTTGAAGGGTTGTATTAAGTTATCTTTGTGTTGTATTTCTAAATTAGAATTAATTGCTTAACAGTCAACTAAGAAAAAACCTTGACGATATTTCATGTTTTTACTCCGTGACCACTGACTGACCACGTCCGTGCAGAGTTTGAAGGGGGTGGGGTGGTCAATTAGATTTTTTTATTAAAAAAAAAGAGGAAAGGATCGAAATTTTCCCTCCCACCCCTTTTGTAAATGTGATATGAATAGTCCCGAAATGAATTCCCTATCATGGCTCATGTAAAGATCTTTTTTTTTATTTACCCCTCTGAATCTGTGTTACAGTATATTGATAGCTGATAGCAAACAAAATGAATGTATGCTATTGCTGTACTTCTTTATTAATCCTTATTCTAAAACTCTCGAGAAACTACACGAGAAAGGAAGAGACTTTACAGTTAACTGACAGCCATTTTGTAGCCGACGTAACAATTTCGAGCTTCAATAACAAAACTCACTATGGTAAGTGATTACATAAGAGTTTTAATACTTGTATTTTAAATCTTAATAATTTCTAAGTTCATACTGATGTAAAACTTAATTGTCTTAAATTCGTAACCACATACTACTAAGTACAGCTCTAAAAGTCATGGAGCTGTAAGCATGGAAATTTTCGAACTTTATTAACAACAAAGTTTGATGTAATACGAAACTTTAGATGGCAATAGCATTTGCGTACGCATAACATTGAAAATGGAACTAACTTTGATTTTTAAAAACACTGACCATCTTTTTTTAAAATAAATAAATGAGAATATTATTAAAATAAATGAGTATTTAACACGATATCTACCGTTCATTCCTAGTCTCACGCCCACGTTCATTTAATTTTAATTAGGTAATGTTTAAAAATATTAAATTTTTAATTATCGGTATCGAGCCTTAACCCTACCAAATCCGAGCTCCCCAAGCTAATTTGCCCCTATACCTGGCCTCCCCAGCAAAAATAAAGAAAATGTACAAGGGTTTGGAAATTGCTAGTATCATAATCATGCAAACCAGTGGTCAGAATGAGCTCAAACTTTTAGGGATAGTAGGAAATAGGCCTAACTTATCTTATCTATGCAGACGCTCCTTCTATGCAGAAGATAGTTGCGTCCACAGACCATGACAGATGATCTGTTGGCAAGTGATTCAGCATTCACAGGCCACGGCTTTGTGGGTTCCACGCATTACCCAGCCGCCTAACTACATTTAGTGTTAGGTACCCATTCGGAGCGGGGTGACTCAGGGACGCCCTAGGCCCCGGGAACAAACACTTGCCTTCACACGGATTCGAACCCGTCGAATCCGTGACCATCGGTACGACAGTCCAGTGCGCTGCCACTCGACCACCGCGACCCCCATCCAATGTTCAATTTAGCTTAGATGCTGCGGGGCCACACATGTATCTAATGCCGCGCAGAAGTTTATAGTTACTACACATCAAATTTAGTAAAAAAAATATTAAAAATGGATGCTGTACAATTTTACACCAATTTTCCCTTTAAGCTGCGCAGCTGTGCAGGCTTTCGACCTTCACCGCGCAGCAGTTTAGAATTACAGCGCAACAAATTTTGCCTCTATACCTAGCCTCCCCAGCAAAAATAAAGAAAATGTATATGGGTTAGGAAATTGCTAGTATCATGAATAATCATGCAAACCAGTGGTCAGAATGAGCTCAAACTTTTAGGTATAGTAGGAAATTGGCATAACTTCCATCCAATGTTCAATTTAGCTGAGTGGCTGCGCAGCCGCGGCGCAGCCACGCATGTATCTAACGCCACGCAGCAGTTTATTGTTGCTGCACATCAAATTTAGTTTAAAAAAAATATTAAAAAATGGATGCTGCACAACTTTACACCAATGATCCCTTTAAGCCTCTCAGCCGCGCAGGTTTTCGACCCACACCGTGCAGCAGTTTAGAATTGCCGCGCAACAAATTTTGTTTTTAAAAAAAAATTGAACTTTTAAATAATTTTTTTAGAAGATAATATTTGTTTAATTAGTCGAACATTGCTTCCATCTAAGGCCTTTATTGCGCCTTGGAGTGGTAGTCTTCCCAGCAGGTTGAGCCTTGAGCCATGCTTTACACAGAGGTACTTTTTGCACATAGAGCACCTGACGTTGGTCTTGACCTTCTTGTGTGGGTTGTCCTTGTATGCTACTCCTGGGTGTGTTCTGTTGTATTAAAGGTGTTTTTCCATGCAGACAGTGCAGATATAATTGGAAGCTGTTGCTTCTGGAATTTCAGGCCAGTGGTTGCCTGGTGTGTGGCGTTGGGGGCATGGTTCCATTTGTCCTCGGCAAATGGCCGTTGAACGGTAATTGCCGATCAGTTCAATGCAGAGTTTCTGGATATAACTAGTGTAAAACATGGGCTTTTTGTCAGCTGCTTCTAGTTAAGACACATAGATAACAAATGAATTGTAGCAGGCACACATGAAAAATTTGATGAAAAGGCGACGGGGCCACCGGTAATGACGACGGCGTGAGCGATGGAGGCGCGTCATTTCGAAACCCAGGGGTAAAACCAAGAAAGTCAGTTCCTTCATTTATCCAATAATCCTGGTAGCTGGGCTTAATACAAATATACTCCATGTACATTCTGATTCCAATAAAAGCTTTCATTTCTAAACAGAAGCATCCTTAAAATTCTTAGCATGATAAGAATTAGGCCTTGCTCATTTTCCTGTGGAAGTGCTTGGTTTATTCGCCGATCTTTTCATGGTTATTTTCAACAATTTTCAACGTAATCACTAACTCACTGCTTTATTCTAAGAAGAAACTATTTGTAAACACTAATCCTGCAACAAATGCGAGATTTAACGACGATTGGCTGCTATTTTTAGTACTTCTTCAAGTGATATCCCAAATACCTAGAATTTGGTAACTCGTTATATAGTAATTAAATCTATTACCTAATATTCGGTAACTCGCCTTGGTAGGGTTAAATTCCTTTAAAATTTAAAAATTATATTATATATAATAAATAATATATTAAAATAATATATTTAATTATATTATATATAGCTAAATTTTGTATTCATTCATAATTCTAGAACTTACAACAAAATTTTTTTTTAAAAGATCAGCAATATTCCTTACTACTGGAGTATCTAAATTGACAAGGGTCAAGACTCCATAGTAACAGTAGTAACACCATTAGTCATTAGTTTGGTGTTAGACTTATTATTATTAGTATCTATAACTATAGTCATAGTTAAAGTTAAAAAAGCAATGGCGGATTAGGGGGGGGGGCTGAACGGGTTAAAGCCAGGGGCCCCCGATGATTTAGGGACCCCCAAATTTAGTATATTTTATAATAAAGGTGGATAAATGTTTGCATGAATTCCTGAAATATCATAAATTAATAAAATCTTATCTTATCTTATCTTATCTGTTTACAGACGCTCCTTCTATACAGAAGATTATTGCGTCCTATGCTTATCTATGGTTTGTGTTTAGTCCTGCATTTTTATTAGAGATTTAAATGTTGATAAAGTGTTGGTTTTCCTGGATTCTTCAGGCAACCCATTCCACGCCCGAATTCCGGACGGGAAGAAGGAAAACTTGTATGTGTTTGTTCTTGCCTACGGAATAAGAAAGGTGTTTTTATCCTTATGTCTATCTGAGGGTTGTATTAAGTTATCTTTGTGTTGTATTTCTAAATTAGAATTAATTTCTTTATGTATGATTACTACTTTGCTTTTGGTTCTTCTATCCTCTAGTGTTTCAAGGTTTAATGATTTAACTAATGGTGTTATTCTTGTCAGTTTCGAATATTCTCCAGTAATGAATCTGGCAGCTCTTTTTTGGATTTGTTCTAGTTTATCAATGTTTTCTTTGGTGGATGGGTCCCATACAGAAGATGCATATTCTAGTACAGGTCTCACCAAAGTGAGGTAGCATTTTAGTTTTATATCTCTATTACATTTGTTAAAGTTTCTTTTTCTATTTTATCTATTAACTCTTTTTTCTCCGGAATTATTTTCCTTTTTCTGACGGAATTATTTATTCTGGAAATTTGTTGCGGGCTACCATGCTATCTTCAAATTAAAATTTTAATAGCTTTTTTATTATTTAACAGATAATGATAAATTTGGTATTGAATTAAAGGGAAAAGAATGAAGTTTTCATGCATCACAGACTCATGACTTTTTAAAAATAAAATAATATGATTTTGTTTTAGTGAAAATAAATTTTAAAAAATTAAAAAACACCACATTTGTTTTACAAAACCTCTTTCAAAGTCACAAAAATGTAGATTTTTATCCAAAATGTAATAAAATGGTGTTTTATCTTAACTATATTCATATTTACAGCAAACAGAAATAATTTCACATTAAAAAAACAAATAAATAAAAAATTAGTGCTCAATATCCATGGTCACCCATACAGGAAAATAATTGTAAAATTGAAATTTTTACAATGGAACTGGAAGCTATACTGTGTATTGCAACTAGAAATTATTTTAAATTCTATCTAAAATTGCAATTAATTTTAGTGAAAAAGTTTAGCAGCTTTCAAATTAGACTCTATATTGTCTATGTTATTATTTATAGTAGAAATATTATCAGTTCATCAAGGCATTTGAGATGGGGGCGGGGCTTGTTGTTTATCAACAGATGACTTGTCAACTTCATTGTCAATTTCACTACAACTACTAGTACTAGGCGAATGATTCATCGGAAATTTAAAATTACACTATGTAAATCATCATTAAAAAGAATACCTTTTTCTTGTTCATGATCGTAGTATTTAAAATAATATTAGATCGATAACCAGATGCCTTGGTTGAATATTCATGTTTTTAAAAAACGAAAATAAAAACAAGCCTTTCAAACACTTCTTTTGCGGTGAAAATACATTCAAACAAAGAATTTCCGACTTTTTATTCAAGGGAAATCATTCTAGATTACATTAAAGCTAATTTTCGTTTAATAGCTAAGGAAAGAAAATGAAACAATTCAGTTATAATAATTTGACGCTCGCATCGCCGATGCGTCAAAAACGTCATTTTAAAATCAACGATGGTAGCGTTGATCCGGAGAAAAAGAGTTAATCTAATGGCTATTCGGACCTTATAGTTATAGTCTAAGTAATTGAAAAACCTGATTTTATAGGCTCAATAAGAGAAATATATTGTTTATATTTTTTGAATTTACATCTTTCGTCAAGCTCATGTGGTCTTGTGAAAGTGTGTAGGCTTGCGGTGCAAGCGGTCACGCGATTGATTCCTGGCGTGGGAATTTTTTTTTCATTTGTCTCTCTAGAAAAAAATTGTCTCTTTACACTCAATTTTAGGATACAGGCAAACAATTATTTCTTCGTATTCGTTTTTTTAATGTATAATCTTTTTGGGCGGGAAGGCCGATCCCGTAGTACAGACAAAGTATGAGAAAGGAACCAATGAACTATTTAGTTACAAGTTACAGTCTTATATCAGCTGCTAGCAATCATTTTATTTAAAGGGACGCTGGCTGGATAGGGCCCCAGTTTGAATTGCAGCCAGGGGCCCCGTGCAGCCAGGGGCCCCGTGCAGCCAGGGGCCCCGTGCAGTCTTAATCCGCCCTGAGTTAAAGTTAAATCACTAAAACCTAGAACTGAACTAGAACAGTGTTTCTTTTTCCTGTGACTGTGGTCCGCTGACCACTCGTCCGTGGAGTCAGTGGAGATGTGACTGGTGGTCTCTGAGCAAACTGCAAAGCATGAAATTTTCAATTTTTAAAATTAAAAACATGAAAAGGTATAAATGGTTTCATTTTCTAAATATATTGCCAATATTGCTTAATTTTAATCACTCTAGGCGATATCATAGTATTCGTTGCATAGCAAAAAGTAGGGGTCTACCGATATGCCTTTTTGCCGATATTGCCGATACCGATATTACCGATATTTTTTTTGCCGATATGAGTGCCGATATGAGTATTTTTTCGGACAAAAACCAGCGGTAATATTTGATGACGTCATTTTTAAATTTATAACTCGTAATTATTTATCTTTTATATTAGGGGACTACCGATATGCATTGTTTCCGATATTACCGATATTTTTTTCCGATATGAGTGCCGATAGGGTATTTGTTAGGACTTCTTCTTCTTCTTCGTTCTCAATTTGAGTATTGCGTGCCGACGAGTTTTGCGCCAATTGGCCCGTGGTCTCCGACTTCAGCCTGCTGTTTTTTCTGGATGTGCTTCCATAGCCTTTGGTCAGCCAAGACCATCTGCAAGGCAGCAGTTGATTTTGGCAAGTGATGCAGCGTTCACATGCCACGGCTATAAGGGTTCCACGCATTACCCAGACGCCTTTTATTTTCCCTAACTATGCGTTAGGTACCCACTCGAAGCTGGGTGGACTCGGGGACGCCCTAGGCCCCGGGAACAAATCCATGGCTTCCCATGGATTCGAACCCGTGACCATCGGTACGCCAGTCGAGCGTGCTGCCACTCGACCACCGTATCCCCTATTTGTTAGGACAAAAACCAGCGGTAATATTTGATGACGTCATTCTTAAATTTATCACTCGTAATTATTTATCTTTTATATTAGGGGACTACCGATATGCATTTTCGCCGATATTACCGATATTTTTTTCCGATATGACTAATATTTAGTAATATGAGTGCCGATATGAGTATTTGTTAGGACAAAAATAACAGCGGTCATATTTGATGACGGCATTCTTAAATTGTCACTCGTAATTATTTATAATTAAGGGGTCTACCGATATCCAGTTTTGCCGATATTACCGATTTTTTTCTCCCCGAAACGAAGTTTCCGATGTGTTTACAAGTTCCAGATCATGACCTACATTGGACTCATAAAAAATAAAAAACGAACTGTCCTTTATAAAAATGTACAAGCAAAATTAGGAAGTCCTTTTGAAACTTCAACTTGACTCATAATTAGTAATTCTAACCAATAGTTTAATGGCTTTTGCACACGGCCACCTTTTATGAATGAAACAATGAGAACAAAGTAATAGTAATAAGTGAAAGTGAGGTTGAAGGTTGAATGGTTGCCAATGACAGCAAGTCTGCACACGGTACATTTTGTTATTCCATACGAAACGAAATGTTTTAGACATCATGCGATTCTGCGTGCATCTTTGCTGTTAGTATTAGAGCAATTACGTGAACATAATGTTTACATGTTATACATTTATTAGAGCAATTACGGTATACTTGGCATCGGCACTACTTACACAGTATTTCTGAGTATACGAAAAGTCGGCCGATACCTAAACAATATCACAGCACATGGCACACAGTATCGTGGCTGCACATATTAATACTAGGACTCTTTTGACTATTTCAATACCGGTATCGGGGTCGATATATTAATTTGTCGAGATATTGTAAATCTAAATGATAGTTTTTTTGTTTCCGTTTTTTTGGGGGGGTCAAAATGTCACTTATTATGAAATATCGGTGACGTCAATATCGGGTCCTTCACATGCTACCGATACCGATATTGCCGATATCCAGATATCGGTGCCGATATATCGGCCAGCCGATATATCGGTAGACCCCTAGCAAAAAGTATTTTGTGATTCCAAGTTTAGCTATACCTGAAATGACATGACCTCTCTCTAGATTCTAGAAGACTATAGTTGTTATATTGACATTCAGAAATACTTTTTTTTAAAGTCGATTAAATTAGCCTTAAATTAAATTAATATTACAATTATTAAGCAATAAATTAATTAAATTGAATGGACACATGGAAAAATTTCTAATAAAGAAAACAGCCCAACATAAGGACAGCAATGATGATTCCTCATACTCATCCTCACAATATGTGTTTGAATCAAATGCAGTTCCGGAGAAAAAAAGACGAATGGCCATACAACGTTATGATGAAGAGTATTTGCGCTTGGGGTTTATATGCCTCATAGTAAATGATCAACCCAGACCACAGTGTGTAATATGCTCGCAAACTCTTGCAAAGAAACTATGAAACCTGAAAAACTCCGAAGAAAAACTAATCATAATGTTTGATTTAGAAACCATTGGAATACTCTCTGCACAAAAAAACATTTACTTGATAGTCAGAAGTCTTGCAAACCACAAGTAACCAAAGTCAATCAAAAAGCTCTAAGAGCATCATTTTTGGTGACTATACCATTTTTGGTGACTATACGAGTTGACCTCAGACGGAAGATGCACAACTGAGATAAAAAGCACAATAGCACAAGCCAAAGCAATATTCAATAAAATGAAGAATCTCCTGACCAACAAATACATATCAATGGAAGTGAGAAGGAGAATGACTGAATGCTACATCGAACCCGTTTTATTGTATGGATGTGAAGCCTGGACAGTTACAAAGGATTTACAGAAGCGTTTAGAAGCCTGTGAAATGTGGTTCCATAGACGAATGTTAAAACTATCATGGACGGAGAAGAGGGGGTAATGAAGAGGTGCTAAAAGAAGAAGGAAAGGCGAGGAACATTCTGTCTAAATTTAGAAGCAGACAATCTGGATTTTTTGACACATCATGAGGCGAGGCAGGTTGGAACACATGGTAACAACAGAAAAGATCGAGGGCAAAAGAGATCGAGGCAGGCAGAGAGAAAAGATGCTGGATGGGCTGACTAGATGGCATGGGGCGCGATCACCAGCGGAGTTGATTGACAAGACCAAAGACAGAGAGCTGTGGAGCGGCATGACCGCCTACGTCTCTGGGCACGGCACCTGATAGATAGATATGAATTGCACAGGCAAAAAAGCTTCATACAACAGCAGAAACTCTGCTTCTATAGATTTAGTGTTGAGAGATGTTTGGCGTAGCCTTGTCAAGTAATATTAAACTGACCAGCAATACTACATCAGAAAGTTAGCTTGATAAAATTTTGGAGTACATAGAACCAGCGCTTTTTTTGGGTAAAAAAATAGGTGCCGGTACTCAGTGATGGATTGCCTAACTTTTAACTACCAGTTCGCACCTCGATGCAAGCTAAATCGCAACTGCAAAGATGCTAAATGTCTAAAACAATTTTATTTTATAATTAACCAATAATAATAAACATTACAATACAAGAAAAGTAATAATTTTTTCCCACATTGAAAAAGGTGCAGGTACGCCGTACCGGTGCGTAGCGTCACAAAAAAAGCACTGCATAGAAATAGAACTGTCTCAGAAAGCTTAAAAAATATTTTTACCTTATGCAAAATCATAAGTTGATTTTCTGGTTTGGTTACAAAGTTACAAACAAAACAAAACATAGTTCCCGACTTGAAGATGATCTACGATGGAGTCTTACAAGTATTACACCTCGTTTGGATGTGCTGATAAACTAATACTAATATAACAGTCTGTTTTTGGTTTTAAGTTTTTATATTAAGAGTATAAGTATTAGACTAGTATAAGTGACATTTGTTCGTTAAAAAGGAAAGACTTTACAATCTGTTCCATTCAACATTGTTTTTGGAGTACGTAAATGGTAGAATATTAGTATAGTTTTACTACCTAACACGTAAACTAGTAATTAGCTATATACACAGTATAATTATAATAAATTATATATACATTTCCAGCACAGCAGTAGCACAATTTTTAGTAGTGGTCTGTGGCTAAGACACACATTTTTCAAGTTGTCCTTGAATCTCAAAAGGTTGAGAAACACTGTACTAGAAACACTATTAGGAGTAAACTTAATTAGTAACTAGACTGTAGTGCCTTAGAAATTAAAAATCATTATAAATTATCGCTGTAACAGCTAAAATGGAAAACAAATTACTATTAATGCATTTAATAAATTTTAAACATAAGTTCTTAAGAGAAAATTAAAATTCGCATTGAAATAATATACGTGCCAAAACTGCACTTTTACCACTCCTCTAGTCTAGAGTAGTGTATAACCGTAATAACAGTAATGCAAGAAGAACAAAGTTTACATGGCATAAGCCTAAGCTCATAAGGCATAAGGCAATTAATTCTAAATTGGAAATACTAATTGACACAACAATAAAAAAAAATCTAAATCTAATAGGCTACTACATGACATAAACTTTAAAAAAAAATAAAAAAATCTAATTCTAATACAATACTTTGATGATACACATTAGGACAGGGATAAAAAAAAACAACAATTTTCTTGCACAAACCAAGACCTAAAAATTCTGATAATAAACCAAGACATACAAATTCTGATAATAAACCAAGACATACAAATTCTGATAATAAACCAAGACATACAAATTCTGATGATAAACCAAGACATACAAATTCTGATAATAAACCAAGACATACAAATTCTGATTATTTTCATTGAAATAATTCTCCATCTGGAATGGATGGGTTGCCTGAAGAGACCATGAAAACCAACAAACTTACATCTTTAGGCTGTCATTGTCTTCATCCACTATTGGCAAACCAACAAACTTACATCTTTAGGCTGTCATTGTCTTCATCCACTATTGGCAAACCAACAAACTTACATCTTTAGGCTGTCATTGTCTTCATCCACTATTGGCAAACCAACAAACTTACATCTTTAGGCTGTCATTGTCTTCATCCACTATTGGCAAACCAACAAACTTACATCTTTAGGCTGTCATTGTCTTCATCCACTATTGGCAAACCAACAAACTTACATCTTTAGGCTGTCATTGTCTTCATCCACTATTGGCAAACCAACAGACTTACATCTTTAGGCTGTCATTGTCTTCATCCACTATTGGCAAACCAACAGACTTACATCTTTAGGCTGTCATTGTCTTCATCCACTATTGGCAAACCAACAAACTTACATCTTTAGGCTGTCATTGTCTTCATCCACTATTGGCAAACCAACAAACTTACATCTTTAGGCTGTCATTGTCTTCATCCACTATTGGCAATTCACAAACCTTATGAATCAGATATTGTGAAATTCACGTACTAGTTTAAACTAGTTATTTAGTCAGAAAATGACAAGCAGAATGTTCTTAAACTTAAAATCGTTTCATGAGATACTTATAATTTATATCTTCGAATACTTGTTCAATTTAATATAAATATTAGTACAATGTAATTACAATGTAGTTGGTGGAGGTATAATTTTTATAATTACACATGTATAATTACATGTACTTGCATTTGCATTCAATTTTATTTGAAAAAGACTAAAACTTACCCTTCAAACATTTACATACAATTATTGATTTGACTGGACCATAGATATCAATATAAAATACAATAGACATGCAATTTTTTGTACCAATTTGTGGGTGAGTGGCATGCAAGCTCGGCTGGCATGGGTCATGGGTTTGAACCCCTGTGAAGGCAGTGATTTCTTCCTGCTCCAAGATTGTTCCTGAGTTTACCCAGCTCCGAATGGATACCTGACAATAGTTAAGGAAACAAAGGCGGTTGGGCATTGTGCCATACAATCCCCTCAAAGACATGGCCTGTATGGTGTGTTCTTATCAGAATGTGGGATGCAAATGCAAGAATCTTCAAAGAAATTTATTTTAAAAATTGAAAGTCTTGATGTAATTAAAAAATTTCTTCTTCATTTTTTGGTAAAATTAGATTTTGAATGTCTCAGGAAAATTTCCCATATCTCTAAAATTTAAAAAGTTGTGAGGGAAAGAGTACAGAATTTAAAATTTTGGGTCACAAGTTTCAGAGTAAATGATATATATTATATAAGGGGCACACACAAAAAATAGACAAAAAAATGACAAAACAATTAAGATTATAGGACAATATTTAAATGTTCTGTCAAAGTACCTAGTTTAATCAAATGCACTCGTAACTAATCATGCGAAAATACTAAATTTTTAAATAATATGATTTATTGAAAGGTACTTGTTTCACACATTCATTACTATACCGGTAATCAGCATTGTTATTTACCCAAACAGGTTCTTAATCATTTATATTCAAATACAGCACAATAATTAAACATAATAATATTAATAATAATTTGAGAACATATTTAGTGTGGTACCCCGGCTAGGGGGGACCCCGCTAGGGGGGGGGGTGGCCCCGGCTAGGGGGGGGTACCCCGGCTAGGGGGGGGGTGGTACCCCGGCTAGGGGGGGGGGTACCCCGGCTAGGGGGGGGTGGTACCCCGGCTAGGGGGGGGTGGTACCCCGGCTAGGGGGGGGGGTACCCCGGCTAGGGGGGGGGTGGTACCCCGGCTAGCTGCTGAGCTCACCATGATTTACATAAAAATACTCATGAATTTATTTATAAATGCATTCAATTTAAAACATTCATATCCTTGTCATATAAAACATATTTTTTATAATGACTTGAAAGTACGTCTCAAATATGAGCCATCCTTCTAGTGCATCTACTGTCAGAGGAATTAACAAATTTCCTTTAAAACAACAAGACTGTTTACAGATGAACAGTATTTGAATAATGTCATATACTAGAGGACAGCCAGAACTTTATCAGAATATTTTAACTATTAAGGAACAAACCTCTATTCTTGAACAATAGCATGAATTGGACTGAACAACAGAGAAACTTTTACTCCTTGAATTTTAGATCACAAAGCTTATCCTAATGCACATCTACACAAGGTCAAAGATAGAAATTTAGTATCTTTCTGGCCATGAAACTTCATAGTATAATAATATTGCAGATATCTACAGCCTAGCCATTACAGAAGAAATGTTCAAATGTGTTTGTCATAACAATACTGATAAAGTGATACAGACAATGGAAATAAATTGTTAAAGTGAATGACAATTCAATAATGAATTGTTCCAAACCTAACAAATCCTTGTCTATTACTATTACCATTACTCTCTTCCAAACCTAAAAAATCCTTGTCTATTACTCTACACTTGCTCTAAATCTAAGAATGTTTCCCCGGACCAGTCCACCAGGCATTATACTGGTATCCATTTTTCTTAGCAGCCTGGATCCCATTTTTGAAACAAGGAGCTTCTAGTCACACCACACAACAGTCTAGTCACACCTCGCCCTTGAGGCTTTAGACCTTAGTAAATGATTATACAAAATAGCTAGACAACAGCACCATTATCCAAGGGAAAGAATTCGGAATTGAGATTGCTAGTTTCAGCCCATTAACAATATTAATTCTATCATGGTTCATTCCCTTGAAAAGTGTAGTGCATCACTATTCACTAATTCTTCTAGATTCTAGTGTATGCATGTTCAGTTTTAGTTTTTATTTTCCTCACTAGGAAATAGGATTGTGTCAAGCAGTAGAATTCAGTATATTAGGGCCCCAAAAAGATTTTGTCATTTGAAGGACATATTCTTAGTTAGAGAAGACAAATTGACATATTTGTTTTATTCATTCTCTAGGTTTCGTAGGAAATAAAGAAAGAAGTCATTTTGATTTCCCTTTGCAATAGTTATAGTATTAAAAAAAGAGCTGAACGATTCATTACCGGAGAATATTCAAAATGGAAAAGAGTATAAAGTATAAAGCAATTAATTAAATCATTAAACCTAGAAAAACTAGAGGATAGAAGAGCAAAGTAGTAATAATGCATATTAAGGCAATTAATTTTAACTTGTAAACACAACAAAAAGATAATTTAATACAACCCTCAGATAGCCATAGGGATAAAAACACTTTTCTTATTCTCTGTCTCTATGCAAGAACAAACAAACAAATTTGTGCATGGAATGGGTTATCTGATCAAGCCAGGAAAACCAACACACTGTCAACATTTAAAAATATTGGCATTGCGCCATTGGACAACATCTTGTAATTAGAAATTATATGGCTTACCAGCAACTAATTTTAAATAAAGACATAAAATTACTGGTCATGATGACTGATGTTGTATTGCTTTGTGTTTGTGTGTCTGTTTTGTATTTTTCTATTTAATTTTTCCTATAGACTATAGAGTGGGATCTTAATTTGAAATGGTTGCTTCTTTGGAAGTATCAAGTTTTTAATGTTGCCATTCCTTGTATTAATTCTATGTTACTCTGATGAGAAATGTTCCTTGTATTAACAGTTTGTCTTCAAATTACAGAGGGTAATTCTATATTACTCTGATGAGAAATGCCACCCATCCAGGGTTTTTTAAGTACTGGGCTAAAGTACAGAAATAATGTACTCACACATTTATTGTATTAAGCTTCAAAATAAACTTGTTAATTGACAGACTGCTATGAATATCAAAACATTAATAATTTATTAATGAATAAAAGATGTTTGTTGAAAGAATAACTGGTGTCACTTATCCCTTGGGTTATACATTCTATTGTGACAGGAATACTGACATGGTAGGAAATATTAAAGAGATCTTTTAAGACTTTTAACATACAATTACAGCACAGTGAATAGTGCATTGATTATTAAATAATTACCGTAGTCACTGATATACAAATACGCTCTTCTGCAGACACACACATATTCTCTGTGTCTCTTAGAAACCCACTAAAACATTTGGCGAAAGGTCTTTCTCTTTTTGTGCCGCCAAATAATGGAATTCCCTACCATTAAACATCCGTAGTATTCCAACTACTAGAGCCTTCAAGACTGCACTAAAAACACATCTCTTCAAACTTTACTTTCAAAATTAATTTAACAACAATGAAACATTTCTTTAAATGATAAATGTAAGATTATACGCACCATAATGTCATTATATGTTGTAGTTGTAGTTAGGATAGTTATGTTTTACATTGAATGCATTGATTATTGTGTGTGTTACTATTTTATGTAAGCGCTGTGAGCCCAGTTGCTTGTTGTGAGCCCAGTTGCTTGCTGTGAGCCCGTTGCTTGCTGGGGTACTGCACTATATCAATTATCAAATTATTATTATTATCAAAGCTAATTCGACTTTTGGATCAAGTATAAAAATAAATCAACAAAATTTCCTTAATTGCCAAGTTAACCAGCAATCAATATCACTTCCAGTGATGTTTAGTGTCAAAGTCAAATTACAATTTAGCATAATTTTTTAATCCATATATCAGTACCCTTCAAATTAAATTAAATGAACATTTCTTGTTACTGTAAGTTTCTATTTGATCATTAAGATGCCGCTGGACACATTCATCTGTGGTTCATGCCAGGACACGTTCACAGACCTCAACAACTTCATGTTTCACAAACAAAAGAACTGTATATCGGCACCTGCACTCGCTGACAGTCATTCTGGCATACAGTCGGGAGGGGAGATCATCCAGGTGCACTTGAATGAGTCAGGGGAGATAACAAGTATGACATCTGAATCCATGAGAGAAAGAGGTATACATACATTTAGTTTACATACATACAAATACAACATGAATTAAATCTAGACTAATCTCACTCTATGCAGAGTATCACCACCCAACACCCCAATGTGGTGATGGCAGATGAGAGAAGTTAAAGATTCAATCAAACTGATTCCATTTAAGTGCTTTATGTGTAAATTTTGTTTGTTTTTGTCTAAGTTTCTCACTGACAAGCAGGGTAATTTATCATGTTGAAAAACTAGGTTTGATTTTCTTGACCTAATGTTCCACAGAAAAACTAGGTTTGATTTTCTTGACCTAATGTTCCACAGAAAAACTAGGTTTGATTTTCTTGACCTAATGTTCCACAGAAAAACTAGGTTTGATTTTCTTGACCTAATGTTCCACAGAAAAACTAGGTTTGATTTTCTTGACCTAATGTTCCACAGAAAAACTAGGTTTGATTTTCTTGACCTAATGTTCCACAGAAAAACTAGGTTTGATTTTCTTGACCTAATGTTCCACAGAAAAACTAGGTTTGATTTTCTTGACCTAATGTTCCACAGAAAAACTAGGTTTGATTTTCTTGACCTAATGTTCCACAGAAAAACTAGGTTTGATTTTCTTGACCTAATGTTCCACAGAAAAACTAGGTTTGATTTTCTTGACCTAATGTTCCACAGAAAAACTAGGTTTGATTTTCTTGACCTAATGTTCCACAGAAAAACTAGGTTTGATTTTCTTGACCTAATGTTCCACAGAAAAACTAGGTTTGATTTTCTTGACCTAATGTTCCACAGAAAAACTAGGTTTGATTTTCTTGACCTAATGTTCCACAGAAAAACTAGGTTTGATTTTCTTGACCTAATGTTCCACAGAAAAACTAGGTTTGATTTTCTTGACCTAATGTTCCACAGAAAAACTAGGTTTGATTTTCTTGACCTAATGTTCCACAGAAAAACTAGGTTTGATTTTCTTGACCTAATGTTCCACAGAAAAACTAGGTTTGATTTTCTTGACCTAATGTTCCACAGAAAAACTAGGTTTGATTTTCTTGACCTAATGTTCCACAGAAAAACTAGGTTTGATTTTCTTGACCTAATGTTCCACAGAAAAACTAGGTTTGATTTTCTTGACCTAATGTTCCACAGAAAAACTAGGTTTGATTTTCTTGACCTAATGTTCCACAGAAAAACTAGGTTTGATTTTCTTGACCTAATGTTCCACAGAAAAACTAGGTTTGATTTTCTTGACCTAATGTTCCACAGAAAAACTAGGTTTGATTTTCTTGACCTAATGTTCCACAGAAAAACTAGGTTTGATTTTCTTGACCTAATGTTCCACAGAAAAACTAGGTTTGATTTTCTTGACCTAATGTTCCACAGAAAATAAAATCCATGCTGGTACGCCTCTCGCTTTCCTCAATGATGTTAACATGGAAACAGAATTAGCCAGGTCTGATTTGGATGATGGCTCTATGGGAGATAACCCAACCACACACCTTATCATACTAAACAGGTATAGCCATACCACACACCTTATCATACTAAACAGGTATAGCCATACCACACACCTTATACTAAACAGGTGTAGCCATACCAAACACCTTATCATACTAAACAGATATAGCCATACCACACACCTTATCATACTAAACAGGTATAGCCATACCACACACCTTATACTAAACAGGTGTAGCCATACCAAACACCTTATCATACTAAACAGATATAGCCATACCAAACCTTATCATACTAAACAGGTATAGCCATACCACACACCTTAAACTAAACAGGTATAGCCATACCACACACCTTATACTAAACAGGTATAGCCATACCACACACCTTATACTAAACAGGTATAGCCATACCACACACCTTATCATACTAAACAGGTATAGCCATACCACATACCTTATCATACTAAACAGGTATTATTAAACTTTTACAATTGTTCTCTCCTATCATGTCTAATGCACACAGTGTGACGTAGCGTGTGTAAGCTGAACCTTAATTTGAGCCTGTATGGGCTATCAGGATAAAATTATTAGTTTTGCATTAAAAAAATTAAAATTTATGTTAATTAGCTGGTCTAATTAAATAACATTTATCTGTTGTAAATTTAAGCATGACACATTTTGTTTTTAACTATGATAAAATGAGTATGCTATATGAATAAGTTAGACTGAGCTATCAATTACCTAGATTAGCAGGTCTCTTACAGGTATGGGCTTAAGTACAGACACTACAAACAAAGGAATACATCAAGAAACAGGCCAGGCACTGGAGTTAAACCAGAGCAGTGAAATTACTTCACCTCCAAAAAGTATGTGTAACATACCGCTAAAGTGTTATTTTGAATTTATCTTTAATTATGATTTTGATCACTCAATTAAAAGTAGTACATACGGAAATGAAATAGACCAGTGACTGATAAGATTAAATATATAAATACAAATAATGGAAAAAGATACCAATTGAATTTAAGTTAAAAACTATAAACTTATTTTACTAGACATATTAGAGAACAAAAAATATTGCTTTCAACCTTCTGCTGTTCCAAAAGATGTAAAATGTAATGGTGCTAACCCAATAAGAGGAATATTCCAAAAATGAAAACTCTCGAAATAGGAAATGAAAACGCACACAAATATTAATTAATAGAAATAATCTTTGCATATTAAAATTTTAGGGTTTTGGATAATCCAGAACTTAGCTGAACAAACATTTGGCAATACTGATTAGTTTTAAAAAGATGAAAGGTGGCTTCTAGAATGTTTTTTGTCATCCTTAAATGTTTTTTTTTACAGCCATGTTAGCATTACGTCACTGCTATTTTTATACCTGCCAAGATAAGTACATGAGTCAATGACCTCCCTGCCTATAACAACATGTTTCTACATACATTTCTAACTCCATGGTTGTGTTATAGCTAAATCTAGTCTCTAATTCCTCATCACTCATCACTGGGTTCAACTTGAAATAAAGGCTCTGTAAATAGCTAGATCACTCATCACTGGGTTCAACTTGAAATAAAGGCTCTGTAAATAGCTAGATCACTCATCACTGGGTTCAACTTGAAATAAAGGCTCTGTAAATAGCTAGATCACTCATCACTGGGTTCAACTTGAAATAAAGGCTCTGTAAATAGCTAGATCACTCATCACTGGGTTCAACTTGAAATAAAGGCTCTGTAAATAGCTAGATCACTCATCACTGGGTTCAACTTGAAATAAAGGCTCTGTAAATAGCTAGATCACTCATCACTGGGTTCAACTTGAAATAAAGGCTCTGTAAATAGCTAGATCACTCATCACTGGGTTCAACTTGAAATAAAGGCTCTGTAAATAGCTAGATCACTCATCACTGGGTTCAACTTGAAATAAAGGCTCTGTAAATAGCTAGATCACTCATCACTGGGTTCAACTTGAAATAAAGGCTCTGTAAATAGCTAGATCACTCATCACTGGGTTCAACTTGAAATAAAGGCTCTGTAAATAGCTAGATCACTCATCACTGGGTTCAACTTGAAATAAAGGCTCTGTAAATAGCTAGATCACTCATCACTGGGTTCAACTTGAAATAAAGGCTCTGTAAATAGCTAAAGAGTTTTCATAACAGATAAATGGTAGTTGTTGAACAACATGATCTATTCATCAAAATAACCACAACATCTTACTGTTGGCACTCACAGAGAGACGCCCGGGACGTGCCAAGGCAGGGGAGGCTAAAAATAAAGTCATTGAGGCCGTGCCCCCTACAGCTCCGAGACCATCAGTTCCAGAAACAAGTACGACATTTTACATTGTTTAATTTGTTGTCAACTTACTTTTATGGATTTTTAAATGAAATCTCCCAGTTTATAATTTAGGACTTCATCAAGGTCTATTTAAAGTTATGCTAATAAAAAATCTTTGATAGTTTTTTTTTCTGTTTTTTTTTACAATTAAAAAAAATCTTTATTAATTTTTTAAAAAGATCCTGATGGCCGACTTGGTTGTCCTCAGTGTAAAAGAACCTTCACCAAAGAACGTCACTTCAACACTCACAAGTGCCTGGCTTCCTCCTCATATGTGGACATCACAAAGAAAGAAATTATCAAAATTGATTCTGGTAAACATGGCATTATCTGTGATACCTTCACTTATATTTTGTTTACAATATCTCCATACTTGAGTAAATGTCTCTTCAATGTACATTATTGTTGGCAAAATTAGTCACTTGTAANAAAGAAGGTCTACATAATCAATGTACATTATTGTTGGCAAAATTAGTCACTTGAAAAAAGAAGGTCTACATAATCAATGTACATTATTGTTGGCAAAATTAGTCACTTGTAAAAAGAAGGTTTACATAATCAATGTACATTATTGTTGGCAAAATTAGTCACTTGTAAATAGAAGGTCTACATAATCAATGTACATTATTGTTGGCAAAATTAGTCACTTGTAAAAAGAAGGTCTACATAATCAATGTACATTATTGTTGGCAAAATTAGTCACTTGTAAAAAGAAGGTCTACATAATCAATGTACATTATTGTTGGCAAAATTAGTCACTTGTAAAAAGAAGGTCTACATAATCATTCATAGTGTGGTCATGATATAAAGTCAAATGAATTGTTTGAACATTATTTGTACCAACTACTTATTTAACATTAATTCTATTCATGGTTAAAATTTGGGATTTTCGTTGGTGTTATCACAATATTTTCTGCAAATATTTTCTTTTCTTAATGCACTATGATCAATTTTTAATTAATTTCTATATTTTAATGCATCAAGTTTGAATAAGAGAATTTATTTTATGAGATTTTACAATATTTTTTATTCAATTTTGTAAACCATGTTAATTTATGAACTATCTGTCCACAAGGAAATTTAATTAATTTAATCAAAACTATAATGGCGGCTTCAAACTCAACAAGTAACAGGAATTTTGAATAGAGATAAAGTCTTTCAAAAGTATTCAGTTCTGACTTATTTATCTCTATCATTTATTTGATACAGATGAAGTACTGACTTATTTATCTCTATCATTTATTTGATACCGATGAAGTACTGACTTATTTATCTCTATCATTTATTTGATACAGATGAAGAGGATGATTGGAGTGACCTTGACCTTGATGCTGGAGCCAGGGAGGATGAAGGAGATGACTTCACTGGTCCGATGGATGAAGATCCTGATTTAGAAAAAGAAGATGAAGAAGATGAAAAACAAATGGAGAAAGAGGAAGGCACAGACCATGAGAAAGGGATTTGGAAAAACAAAAAAAGAAAGAAAAGAAAAAGATCAAGTTACAAGGTAAAGAAATACTTTTAGTATGAATTATCTGGACTTGTCTTTATTGTTTCCCTGAATGAATTTTTGTACGTCCACAAACCGTTTGTACGTCCACAAACCGTTTGTACGTCCACAAACCGTTTGTACGTCCACAAACCGTTTGTACGTCCACAAACCGTTTGTACGTCCACAAACCGTTTGTACGTCCACAAACCGTTTGTACGTCCACAAACCTTGATGGCTTGAATATTCACCTTAGTCTTAGTTAGTTTATAAGTCAATGAAACAAAAACATGTTAACTAGATCAGTGCTTCTCAAACTTTTTAGTATGGCGGAACGGCAGGAATTTTTGCCATTGCACCAGAGACCGGTGCACTATTTTCCCTGCACGACAATTTTTTCTGTCCTTTTTTTAGAACATCTGCGGACCGGCAGCGGATGGCCTACGGACCGGCACCGGTCCGCGTACCACCATTTTGAGAAGCACTGAACTAGATAACCTGTCTGTAAAAACCAATGTTTTGACATGATTTCTTTTCATTAAAAAAAAACGGTTTGACCATTGGTTTGATTTAATGACCTGCCTTTTAAACACCATCTTACTTATTGAAACACCATCTTACTCATGGAAATACCATCTTACTCATGGAAACACCATCTTACTCATGGAAACACCATCTTACTTATTGGAAATACCATCTTACTTATTGGAACACCATCTTACTTATGGAAACACCATCTTACTTATTTGAAATACCATCTTACTTATTGGAACACCATCTTACTTATGGAAACACCATCTTACTTATGGAAATACCATCTTACTTATGGAAATACCATCTTACTTATGGAAATACCATCTTACTCATGGAAATACCATCTTACTCATGGAAATACCATCTTACTCATGGAAACACCATCTTACTTATTGGAACACCATCTTACTTATGGAAACACCATCTTACTTATGGAAATACCATCTTACTTATTGGTACACCATCTTACTTATGGAAACACCATCTTACTTATGGAAATACCATCTTACTTATGGAAATACCATCTTACTTATGGAAATACCATCTTACTCATGGAAATACCATCTTACTTATTGGAACACCATCTTACTTATTGGAAATACCATCTTACTTATGGAAACACCATCTTACTTATGGAAATACCATCTTTCTTATTGGTACACCATCTTACTTATTGGAACACCATCTTACTTATGGAAATACCATCTTACTTATGGAAATACCATCTTACTCATGGAAACACCATCTTACTTATTGGAACACCATCTTACTTATGGAAACACCATCTTACTTATGGAAACACCATCTTACTTATTGGAACACCATCTTACTTATGGAAACACCATCTTACTTATTGGAACACCATCTTACTTATGGAAATACCATCTTACTCATGGAAACACCATCTTACTTATTGGAACACCATCTTACTTATGGAAATACCATCTTACTTATTGGAACACCATCTTACTTATGGAAATACCATCTTACTTATGGAAATACCATCTTACTTATGGAAATACCATCTTACTCATGGAAACACCATCTTACTTATTGGAAATACCATCTTACTTATGGAAATACCATCTTACTTATGGAAATACCATCTTACTCATGGAAACACCATCTTACTTATTCGAAATACCATCTTACTTATTGGAACACCATCTTACTTATGGAAACACCATCTTACTTATTTGAAATACCATCTTACTTATTGGAACACCATCTTACTTATGGAAACACCATCTTACTTATGGAAATACCATCTTACTTATGGAAATACCATCTTACTTATGGAAATACCATCTTACTCATGGAAATACCATCTTACTCATGGAAATACCATCTTACTCATGGAAACACCATCTTACTTATTGGAACACCATCTTACTTATGGAAACACCATCTTACTTATGGAAATACCATCTTACTTATTGGTACACCATCTTACTTATGGAAACACCATCTTACTTATGGAAATACCATCTTACTTATGGAAATACCATCTTACTTATGGAAATACCATCTTACTCATGGAAATACCATCTTACTTATTGGAACACCATCTTACTTATTGGAAATACCATCTTACTTATGGAAACACCATCTTACTTATGGAAATACCATCTTTCTTATTGGTACACCATCTTACTTATTGGAACACCATCTTACTTATGGAAATACCATCTTACTTATGGAAATACCATCTTACTCATGGAAACACCATCTTACTTATTGGAACACCATCTTACTTATGGAAACACCATCTTACTTATGGAAACACCATCTTACTTATTGGAACACCATCTTACTTATGGAAACACCATCTTACTTATTGGAACACCATCTTACTTATGGAAATACCATCTTACTCATGGAAACACCATCTTACTTATTGGAACACCATCTTACTTATGGAAATACCATCTTACTTATTGGAACACCATCTTACTTATGGAAATACCATCTTACTTATGGAAATACCATCTTACTTATGGAAATACCATCTTACTCATGGAAACACCATCTTACTTATTGGAAATACCATCTTACTTATGGAAATACCATCTTACTTATGGAAATACCATCTTACTCATGGAAACACCATCTTACTTATTCGAAATACCATCTTACTTATTGGAACACCATCTTACTTATGGAAATACCATCTTGCTTATGGAAATACCATCTTACTTATTGGAACACCATCTTACTTATGGAAATACCATCTTACTTATGGAAATACCATCTTACTTATGGAAACACCATCTTACTTATGGAAATACCATCTTACTTATTGGAACACCATCTTACTTATGGAAACGCCATCTTACTTATTGGAAATACCATCTTACTTATTGGAACACCATCTTACTTATGGAAATACCATCTTACTTATGGAAATACCATCTTACTTATGGAAATACCATCTTACTTATTGGAACACCATCTTACTTATGGAAATACCATCTTACTTATTGGAAATACCATCTTACTTATTGGAACACCATCTTACTTATGGAAATACCATCTTACTTATGGAAACACCATCTTACTTATTGGAACACCATCTTACTTATGGAAATACCATCTTACTTATGGAAATACCATCTTACTTATGGAAATACCATCTTACTCATGGAAACACCATCTTACTTATGGAAATACCATCTTACTTATGGAAATACCATCTTACTTATTGGAAATACCATCTTACTTATTGGAACACCATCTTACTTATGGAAATACCATCTTACTTATGGAAACACCATCTTACTTATTGGAACACCATCTTACTTATGGAAATACCATCTTACTTATGGAAATACCATCTTACTTATGGAAATACCATCTTACTCATGGAAACACCATCTTACTTATCGATATACCATCTTACTTATGGAAATACCATCTTACTCATGGAAACACCATCTTACTTATGGAAATACCATCTTACTTATGGAAATACCATCTTACTTTTGGAAATACCATCTTACTCATGGAAACAACATCTTACTTATGGAAACACCATCTTACTTATTGAAATATCATCTTACTTATGGAAATACCATCTTACTTATGGAAACACCATCTTACTTATGGAAATACCATCTTACTCATGGAAACACCATCTTACTTATGGAAATACCATCTTACTCATGGAAACACCATCTTACTCATGGAAACACCATCTTACTTATTGGAACACCATCTTACTTATGGAAATACCATCTTACTTATGGAAATACCATCTTACTCATGGAAATACCATCTTACTTATTGGAACACCATCTTACTTATGGAAATACCATCGTACTTATGGAAATACCATCTTACTTATGGAAATACCATCTTACTCATGGAAACACCATCTTACTTATTGGAAATACCATCTTAATTATGGAAATACCATCTTACTTATGGAAACACCATCTTACTTATGGAAATACCATCTTACCTATGGAAACACCATCTTACTTATTGGAACACCATCTTACTTATGGAAACACCATCTTACTTATGGAAACACCATCTTACTTATGGAAATACCATCTTACTTATTGGAACACCATCTTACTTATGGAAACACCATCTTACTTATGGAAATACCATCTTACTTATGGCAACACCATCTTACTTATGGAAACACCATCTTACTTATGGAAATACCATCTTACTTATTGGAACACCATCTTACTTATGGAAACACCATCTTACTTATGGAAACACCATCTTACTAATGGAAACACCATCTTACTTATGGGAAACACCATCTCACTTATGGAAACACCATCTTACTTATGGAAACACCATTGTGGCGTTAAGTTTTAGTTAAATTTAATAGATTAAATATTAATTCATTTTGGCTTACGCACATGTAAAAACCTGGTATGTTTTGGTCAGATAAATAAAATGGCTTCCTAAATACATGCCTGCACTTCAGTACTTTTCAAATCATTATTATTTGATTATTATCCAGATCTACACGCACTAAACTGGTGACCACGACGTGATAATCATAATGACTGAAGAAATAATAGATCGGTTAAGTCAGTTACTATCTGCACAAAACCAACAGCAACAAGGGGCCATAGGCCTGAATGTAGTCTCGCTGAAGTTACCTGACTTCTGGACTAAATCTCCTGAAGTTTGGTTTGCCAGAATTGAGGCGCAGTTTGGCATAAAAAACATAATCAATGACCAAACAAAATACGATTATGTTGTTAGCACCCTCGATGTCAATACAGCGGAGGAAGTGCAGGCTGTGCTCATTAATCCTCCAACTGAGAATAAATATGAGCACCTAAAGGCTTCTCTCCTGAAAACCTATGGAAAGAGCCAGGCCCAGAAGGATGCAGAGCTGCTAAATTTATCTGGTCTGGGGGATCGTAGGCCTACAGCCCTTCTCAGGAAAATAAATGCCCTCAATGATGACCCCAAAACACTCAAACGAGCTCTGTTCTTAGCTAATCTCCCACATGAGATAAAGACGGTGCTTGCGGGCCACGACATAGAAGACACCGAAAAGTTGGCAGAGGCAGCAGATAGGATATGGGAGACTCGCTCAACGAACTACGCAGTGTCCAGTGTGGGCATGGAGAGATCACCGCCTGATCAACCTTGTTGCTCCGAAAGTTGTATAGGTGAAGTCAACACATTCTACAAAAACAACAGACGGCCAGGTACCGGGCCACCCAAGCCTCGTTACCAATACCAGGCCAGCATATGTACATACCACAAGAAGTTTGGGCCAGCCAGGGTGCAAATTTGCAAGTCTCGTGACAAACAAAAAAAGCACGAGAAACGGCCCAGCCGATCACTAAGCGTGTCAGCGACCGGCTCACTCAACACTAAGAACACGCTATCAGTCTACGATCGCCACTCCAACACAAAATATTTAGTCGACACTGGAGCAGAGATATCCGTCTACCCTACGTCACGACTAGACAAAACAAAAACCGCAACAGGGTATCTCACCGCAGCCAATGGTACATCAATAACCATCAGAGGTAAAGTAGAAAAAACTATAACAGTAGGCAAAAACAAGTCTTACAAACACCAATTTTTGCTTGCAGATGTCACCCGCCCTATTCTAGGTGCAGATTTTTTCACTTCCAATAGACTGATCATCGATCTTAGAGGCAAACGTCTTTTAACTAAAGACAATATAGAGATCGGCTTAAAAGAGGCATCATTTCCCCTTTCCCTAGCAGGCCTTTCCCTAATGCCATCTAATGACTTAAAAACTCTTCTCCAACAGTTCCCAGAACTTACAACCCCAAATTTCGATTCACAAATAAACAAACACGGGGTAGAACATCACATAGTCACAACTGGCCGACCTGTACACGCTAAGCCACGGCGCCTTGATCCAGCAAAACTTGCAATAGCCAAATCTGATTTCTTGAAGATGGAAGAAATGGGCATTATTCAACGCTCACAATCCCCATGGTCTTCTCCGCTACACATGGTTCCAAAGTCGGATGGTCAATGGAGACCTTGCGGTGATTACAGACGGTTAAATGCAGCATCAGAAGATGACCGCTATCCATTGCCGCATATACAGGACTTTAATAGCTGCCTTAACGGATGCACCATATTTTCAAAAGTCGATCTGGTGAGAGGTTATCATCAAATTTCAGTGGCAGCAGCCTCCATACCTAAAACGGCTGTCACAACCCCTTTCGGTTTATGGGAATTCAAACCTATGCCATTTGGCCTAAAAAATTCGGCTCAAGCGTTCCAGCGTCTCATGGATGGAATTCTAAGAGATGTGCAGTTTGCCTTCGTATACATTGACGACATCCTAATCGCGAGCCGTACTATCGAGGAACATCGTTCCCACCTTCACGAGCTCTTCCGCCTCCTCTCAGACAACGGAATGGTGCTGAACCAAGAAAAGTGCATCTTCAGAGCCTCACAACTAGATTTCCTTGGCCATCGAGTGGCAACTGAGGGTATACAACCTCTTCCTGACAGAGTAACCGCCTTGCTCAACTATGATGCTCCAACAGATCGCACTGGCCTCCAAAGATTTCTAGGTCTTGTAAATTATTACCATCGTTTTCTGCCACACATATCTGACACTTTAGCTCCGCTCCACGCTCAAGCTAGTGGTAAAGGGCAGAAAATTGAGTGGTCTACAGACTGTCAGTCAGCCTTCGAAAAGACCAAAGAATCTCTAAGTCAAATCGTCCTTCTCCACCATCCTGATCCAGAAGCAAAAACAGTCCTTACCGTCGATGCCTCAAACACTGCCCTTGGCGCACAGTTAGAACAACACATAGGTAGAGAGTTTGTGCCCATCGCCTTTTTCTCTCGGAAACTTTCAACAGCTGAAAAAAACTACAGTGCTTTTGATAGATAACTACTAGCAGCATATAGTGCTATAAAACATTTCCGACACTTCTTAGAAGGGAGAAATTTTACACTTCTCACAGACCATAAACCACTGACCCAGTCACTCACAAGTCAAACAGAACGATCACCCCGACAGAGTCGACACCTTTCCTTCATTGCTGAGTTCACATCTGATATCCAGCACATCAGCGGAAAAAATAATGTTGTGTCCGACACACTGTCTGGGGCTGCCACATCACACGGACCTGGCATCAATGTCGAACAGACTATCAATGACGCTGTACATGCTGTTGCACAGGATAGACCAACATCAGATCTACTGAGTCCCTTGGCAGGAGATTTTCAACGTCTTTCTCTTGACCAAGAAAGATCAGGTGAAATGACACTTTACGATACACCGGATACAGGACTTCAGCTAAAATACATACAAACCGAAGGCATAGCTGTGCTCTGCGACGTCTCCACAGGTAAGCCTAGACCAATTCTACCTCAATCATGGACTCGTAAAGTGTTTGACTGTATTCATTCGCTGTCCCATGCCGGAGTACGTCCAACTCGACAATCCATTAGTCAACGTTTCGTGTGGTGGGGCATGAAGAAAGATATCCGCAAATGGTGCAAAGAATGCCACGCATGTCAAGTTTCCAAAGTACATCGCCATACTAAAGCACCTCTCATAAAACAACCAGCTTCCGCCGCAAGATTCCGAAGTCTACACGTAGACCTTGTAGGCCCATTACCTCACAGTCAAGGAATGACCTACCTTTTCACCATCATAGACCGATTTACCAGATGGCCAGAAGCCATTCCCCTCCCGGACGCTCAAGCTGCCACGTGCGCACAAGCCTTGGTTCACCATTGGATCTCTCGTTTTGGGGTACCCGAAGACATTACTTCTGACAGAGGCCCCCAGTTCACATCCGTCTTGTGGGCAGAGTGCAACAAACTTTTAGGTATCCATCACAAAATGACCACTGCTTATCATCCACAGTGCAACGGTATTGTCGAAGGTTTTCACAGGCAACTTTAGGCTTCGCTAAAGGCTCGTGCATCTGACACTGACTGGTTCGCAGAACTGCCTATTGTACTGTGGGGCATTCGCTCCTCATGGAAAGTTGATCCTAATTGCTCGCCTGCAGAGTTAGTGTATGGTACCACTCTCCGCCTACCTGGGGAGTTCCTACAACCTGTTGAGGGCCATACATTTGAACCCGACTCCTCGTATCTCAAACTTCTTCAACGAACAATGAGAAAAGTAGAGCCACATGTCCCTTCGTTTCATAGCGAACTATCAACATATGTCCCCACAAACTTGGCCTCGACAGGATATGTTTACGTTAGAAATGATAAACATCGACACCCACTCCAACGATAATACGACGGACCGTATAAAATAATTAAGACAGATGATAAATACTTTACAACTTGGTAAACGCATAGACAAAGTTTCGATTGATCGTTTGAAAGCTGCCTTCATCCAAGATGTCTCGACTCCGCATGTCCAGCAACCATCACCTTGTCCAAAGAACACTATTCAAAAACCCCCACCCCCCACAACCGACAACAATCGAGAACAGGTTGCACCTACAATCACCACACGCAGTGGTCGAACTTCACGCACTCCAAAGTGGCTATATGACGATTAATTCTCATTGGTGCAATTTCGGTTTATTTGTTATTTGTTATTGTGAGAATGCAATGTTAGCCTGCTGCTTGTTGTATACAATTTTTTTTTCTCTTTCTCTCTATTATCACTTATTTCCTCTATGACAAAATATCTTATCTACAAGAAATTTCTTCCTTTTTTTCGTATTAATCAATATATTCGCATTGTACAATGCTGGGAGGGGGGTTATGTGGCGTTAAGTTTTAGTTAAATTTACTAGATTAAATATTAATTCATTTTGGCTTACGCACATGTAAAAACCTGGTATGTTTTGGTCAGATAAATAAAATGGCTTCCTAAATACATGCCTGCACTTCAGTACTTTTCAAATCATTATTATTAGATTATTATCCAGATCTACATGGACTAAACCATCTTACTTATTCAAACACCATCTTACTTATCGCAACACCATCTTACTTATGGCAACACCATCTTTCTTATGGAAACACCATCTTACTTATGGAAACACCATCTTACTTATGGAAACACCATCTTACTTATTGGTACACCATCTTACTTATGGAAACACCATCTTACTTATGGAAACACCATCTTACTTATTGGAACACCATCTTACTTATGGAAACACCATCTTACTTATGGAAACACCATCTTACTTATTGAAACACCATCTTACTTATTGAAACACCATCTTACTTATGGAAACACCATCTTACTTAATGAAACACCATCTTACTTATTGAAACACCATCTTACTTATGGAAACGCCTTGCCACTTAAACATAAAACAATTTGAAGGATATGAATTCATTTTCAAGCCATTACAAAAAAAATTGTTTTGTGTGCATAGTTGGTTGGGGGCTGTTATTATTAAAAAAATTCATGACTTATGACCTGTGCATGACGTTTGACCGGTGTATGACTTATGACTGGTGCATGACTTATGACTGGTGTATGACTTAATACGGGTGCATGACTTATGACTGGTGCATGACTTATGACTGGCGTATGACTTATGACTAGTGCATGACTTATGACTGGTGCATGACTTATGACTGGTGCATGACTTATGACTGGTGCATTATGGGCTTTAATATTTTGGTATGGGTATCAGGAGGATTGTATCCCTGTAGAGTAGAATTGGCCAAGTTTAAAAAATAGCAGACTCTCTATAAACCTGTCGTCTTTATTTATCATAATATGGCAAAGGGTGGTGGTATAACTATAAAATACTTTGTATAAACAGTCTCTGAGCTGAAGTCGATCTCTGAGCTGAAGTCGGTCTCTGAGATGAAGTCGGTCTCTGAGCTGAAGTCGGTCTCTGAGCTGAAGTCGGTCTCTGAGCTGAAGTCGGTCTCTGAGCTGAAGTCGGTCTCTGAGCTGAAGTCTGTCTCTGAGCTGAAGTCGGTCTCTGAGCTGAGGTCGGTCTCTGAGCTGAGGTCGGTCTCTGAGCTGAGGTCTGTCTCTGAGCTGAAGTGTGTCTCTGAGCTGAAGTCAGTCTCTGAGCTGAAGTCGGTCTCTTAGCTGAAGTCGGTATCTGAGCTGAAGTTGGCTCTGTCTCATCCATTATTTTGAGAATAATTCCTTGGTCTTCAAATTTCTAAATTTTGGATGTTCAAAAAAATTTATATTTTTATTTTCCTTCGTTAGTTGTAGTATGGAATAGGAAATTAACTTTTTCAATCCACGACCGACCTGTCTAGTTACAATAATCTCAATTGATGGTTTCACATTTATTCCAACTACCAAGTCCTGCAAGACGCATCTTTTCAAAATGTATTTACAAAATTAATGAAACAACATTTCTTTTAATGATTAACGTAGCTTATGTTTTATATACTGTCCTGTATGTTGTTATTATGGTGTGAATGGTTATTTAATTATTATATCTATGTTATGATCTCCATGTAAAGCGATGTGAGCCCGGTTCCTTGATGGGATACAGCTCTATATAAATTATAAATTATTATTATTATTTACTTATTGCTAACTTTGATTTCAGTTTGATATTGATGTTCATGAAGAGAGTTCAGGGGCCAAGCAGATGAAAGTAGCAGCTGAGGCCATGGAGAATGTTCCCATATTTAAAAATGAAGATGAAAAATTAGCATTTGAATCCTGTATTGATGTTGACCTGTCTCAGGTATTGATGTTGACCTGTCTCAGATATTGTATTGATGTTGACCTGTCTCAGATATTGTATTGATGTTGACCTGTCTCAGATATTGTATTGATGTTGACCTGTCTCAGGTATTGTATTGATGTTGACCTGTCTCAGGTATTGTATTGATGTTGACCTGTCTCAGGTATTGATGTTGACCTGTCTCAGGTATTGTATTTATGTTGACCTGTCTCAGGTATTGTATTGATGTTGACCTGTCTCAGA